>JAODAL010049204.1:0-28354 GCA_025379985.1 Phyllomedusa bahiana
GCGACTTTTGTTTAAAAAAAAAACAGATCTCACCATGGTCGACCAAAAAAGTTGAGTACACGTGCTCCGCATCATATTTAGAGATTGTCTTTTCAAAATAGACATATGAGTGCTGTCAGCATTACTGCAGAGGTTAAAGGGGAGAGGAGTCAGCCTGTCAGTGATCAAACCATATGCCACACACTGCATTAAATTGGTCTGCATGGCTGCCGTCCCAGAAGGAAGCATCTTCTAAAGAAAGCCAGCAAACAGTTTGCTGTAGACAAGTAGACTAAGGATATGGATTACTGAAACCATGTCCTGTGCTCTGATGAGACCAAGATAAACTTATTTGGTTCAGATGGTGCCAAGTGTGTGTGGTGGCAACAAGGTGAGGAATACAAAGACAGTACATGCTTACAGTCAAGCATGGTGATTTGAGTGTTATGATTTGGGGCTACATGAGTGCTGTCAGCTGTGGGGAGCTACAGTTCAATGAGGGAACTATGAATGCCAACATGTACTATGATATACTGAAGCATATACTGGTCCCATACAGAGAGAATAAATTGAGCTAAAGATAGAAAGAAAGGTAGAGAGAAAAGCAGCAACGGTTAGTGTGTAGCAAAGAATTAGTCTGCAGACAACATCAGCCAGTCGCTAGGTTCATGGTTATAGAGGTATGGTTAGACTTTGATCTAACATTGGGCTTAGAAGTGTGGTCAGGGGTAATAGAGGTTATTCCTGCTTGTTGAGAGGAGAAGTTTGTTGTTTGATAAATTCCTTAAAATGGACTAACAGATGAAACTAATGATGGCATTGTAACCATTATGAACATATCACAGGTTTTAGTATGTCATATTTGAATGCATTATATACTATATATTGCTCTGAGAAATTTTTGTGATAGCTATAAAATTGTAAAGCATAAAGGAATAATGGATGAACAAATTGTGTTTATGGGCCTGAATTGTGATTTTGCGATATGCTAGCAAACATCTGACTTTGGAGAAAATAAGGAGCAGGGGACCTAGTCTCTCATGTTTCTTCCCAGTATAACTGTTTTTGTTTATTTTAACCTATTAAACCCAGTTTTGACCTCCCTGATAGAGCCCTATTTTTGGCATCTGACGTGTCACTTTATCAGTCTATTTTAAATGCACAGCACACGGTAAACAAGGGAATGGGTATTGCGAACCCGTCGTACAATAGTATTATAAATCCACAGCACACACAAGGTAGATATTCTTCAAATAGTGTATTTATAACTTATAGGGAGACATGTATGATCAGGTTTTTCACCCTTTTCTGGCATTAAATGCGCCAAAGTGAGCGGGCTACAATGTCTAATGCGCCTAATGAATGTGTTAGACGCATTGTTCATAAGACTCAACACTTTTTAAATTTTCCCAACATGAGGGAGCGTTCTGGGGGCGTTCCAACCCCTGTATTATTATTAGAAAACATATATGAATGTTGTTCTACAAAACTAGGTGCATTACTGCTTGGACAGGCAGATCTATTTCAATGTGGTCTGCCTGAGCCCAAAGAGGTGAAGTGGAGCTAGATTTGCTGTAAGGGGCAAAAATTTCCAATATTTCTCAACTTATACCACTGCAATAATAAAAAGTAATTTATGATAATTATTAAAACTATATAAAATTAAATGTAATAAAAAAAAGTTATCATATACAATTAATATAAAAATATATAATATTCCAAAAATATAAAAATATCTCCTATAAAATGTATTTAAAATTAATAGAATCTAAAACAAATTTACATTAAATAATCCACTGATTAAAAAAACTGATTAAATAAACTGATTAAATAATCTACTGATTGTTCAAATTTTTACATTTTTAATTTTGACTACACTAAATTTGAAATTTATTTTTGCTGCTCTCACCGTTTATTCTACATACAGCAAGAGCCAGCACACCACAGGTCTAGCTGGGACCTGTGGTCCACCAAGCAAAATCAGTACCATAGCATCTATTCACTGACATGCTATTCTAATGACTATTCTTTTAGTTCCAGTCTATCCATAACCCTTATACATGTTTGGCGCATTACTTATGTGTCTATGTTTCATAATGCGCCAAACACACAGGCGAAACGCAATGAACATTAGACACCATTAATGAACGCACAAAAAACACTTTAATACATTCAGGCACATTGTACACTGAAAAATAGATGAGAAAATGAACTTTGATGCACCTAGTTCCATACATGTCTCCCATAGTGTTTTACATGTAAATGATACAATATAATGCATGTATATGATACAATGTAATGCATTCTATTCAGTTGAAGGATTTTCTTTAGATAATGGTATGTGATATGTCTATGATTGATGTTTTCGTTGACAAAGTGACCTTTATCATGTAGATCGCAAGAATGATCAGAGGTAATAATTGGGAATTATGGAGAAAAAAGCACCCCCAAAACTTACACAATTTCTACCAAGTTCGACAATAACCTGCATGTGGGTATAAACTGCTGTTTGGGCATATGACAGGGCATACAAGGCAGGGAGAGCTATTTGGCTTTTGGAATGCAGATTTTGGTGGTTGCCATGTAGCATTGACGTCCAGAAGTTACTCCATTTTGGATTCAACACCCCTCATGGATCTCATCCGGGGTTTATTGTGCATTTTGGACGCATAGGTGTTCCGTAGGTTTATTTTTAGCACTGGGCCATGAAAATGGAAAAAAACGTAGTTCAAACAGTATAAATACCATTTACTTTACTATTTGGGTCTGTACAATTGCAAAGATATACATTTTACATAGGTTTTACACAACAGAAATGTGTTTGTAAAAAATTGTGTTTTTATGTTGTCATAGACTAATAGCCATACCTTTTTTTATTTTTCTGCATATGGAGCAGATTATGGGCTTGTTTTTTGTGGGATGAGTTGCTGTTTTTATTGGTACCACCAAGGTTTATGTGAGGTATTTTGAACAAAATACATCAATCCTGGTAGTGCTTTTTATTTTAATTTTTTTACAGCAGTCACCATGCAATATAAATCACATGCTAGCTTTACTCAAAAGGTTGATACGATAACAGCAATAAAAAAAATTAAATTTTTTTTATGTTTTACTGCTTTTACACAATAAAAACACTTTTATTCAAAAGGGAAAACAAGTTTTTACACCGCCACAGTCTGAGAGCCATAACTTTTTTATTTTTCTGTGTATGGAGCTGTGTATTATTTTTTGCAGAATGAGCTGATGTTTTTAATTGGTATCATTTAAAGGAGGACAAGGCTTTTTGATCTCTTTTAAATCCGTTTTTTGGAAGCCTGTTTGAAGAAAATACTGCAATCCTAGTAGTGTTTATTTTTTTATTTTTAACACCGTTCACTGTGCAGTAGAAGTGACAAGTAGTGTTGAGCGAGTTGTTTGGAAAAAGGTTAGTTCGAGTTGAATTTTACGTAGTTTCCAAATTTTTTACCGCAAGTTTGGGGCATGTGTTCGGCGTCATTTTTGCTTCCACTTTCAGCTGCTTCCTTCAGTTTTGGTGGCCAGCCAATCAGTGCAGAACACAAAGGGGGGTCAAAAACGTCCCCACTGAGGGGTTAGGGATCTCATTGGCTGCTAAAATCACATGATCGTCTTATGTGTATGTCACTGTATTTCATATTGAATGCCATTTCGACCCTACTCTCTGTACTGAACACACTGCTGCCTCTGTGTGCTTGTTTGCCAACAGGCAGAGACACCATTTCTAGTGATTTTACACAGGAAAAGTGAGATTACTTGGCGTGGGGGGGACAGTTAGCTTAGGGAATCATTCAAATAAATAGTTAGGGACTTAGGGAGTTTTGTATAGCTTTTGTATTGTGTATAGTTTTGTATAGCGGCTCAATTTTTTTTTTTTTTATTCAGATCCAAAAACAAATGTTCTTTAAAACCCCATACTTTGCAACGGGAAATAGGATTAAAAAACATAATTTTTGGGGTCTTCCCTAAGACCCCATTTTACAGATATTCCCCTATATTCCATAAAAAAAATTCTTTTATAATCCATATTTTACCTGTTTGAAACAATGTTTAAGGCATTATTTGCAACACACTGGTTATAAACATAATTTTAGGGGTCTTCCATAAGACCCTATTTCACAGATATTCCATATATTCCATAGAAAAAAATTCTGTTTATAATCCTAATTGCCAGTTTGAAATTATAGGGATTTAAGAACACTTGTGATTTGCTGCCTTTGGACTACAGTTCTTCAATAAGAGACTGTGAACAAATCTTGACCTTTCTAATATTTATATTTTTGAACGCTAGAGGTGCTAAGTGAGCAAGGAGGGGCGTAGGACGTGGAGCTAGAGGTATGAGACAAGGCGCTCCTTTCAGTGCTCCGGACAACACACAAGCGAACTCATTGACAATTGCAGGACCGTCAGGCCTGTCATCGCCTGGTCGGCTCCCTGTGCGTCTGATTACTGAAGAGCGTTGCCAATCTGTTCTTCAATGGTTAACACAACCTGCATCGAGCGGTTTTACCTTTTTATCCTCTCAGTCACGGCGACAAATGTCATCACCATCATTGTCATCATCAGTCCAACCTGAAACAAACACAGCCCAAATGTCACCCAATGTACAAACCGCTCCACATAATCCATATTCTGAAGAGCCCTTTGATGACACAATGCAGTAGGGTTCAGAAGGCATTTCAAAAGATCAAGAGGCCAAAGAGGATGATTTTGTCTGCTCTGATGCCCTATCGCTGATGCCCTCAGAGGAGGAAAAGGAAACTGGTCCGTCGGCAGAAATCCAGAGTGGTCAGCAATACCTCGTAGTGCCTGTGGCTTCTAGCCCGCAGCTTGAGGATGTAGACTGTCAGGAAGAGATAGCCAAAAGCCTGAATGTCGGAATTGCCAGGCTTTTAGCCTTGGAAATGTTGCTTTTCTGTCTGGATTCCACCACGTCATGGCCAGTCAACTACTGTCCACGTTCAGTAATTTCTAGCCCACTGAAGATGTATAGCTTTATATGCCTGTGTGAGTAATGGTCTCTTGCGAGGTGAATGACTCCAAATGTTTATTGCATACAGTTCCCGACACAATGTTCGCTCGCTAACAGGTTGGGAAGGGCCTTCATTCACTGACTGCAGCAATTCCTGTCGGGTTTGGAAGCGATTTTGATCCACAAGCCGTGAAATTCGTTTCCGGTCCCTCTCAGTTAGGATCCTTTACCGACCACAATTCTAACGTCCTGTTTCATGGCCACGTGTATTACATCACTGCTTGTAGACACGTTGAACAGTCCGCTGCAAAACACCAAAATCCAGCAACTTCACTCACCGTATGGCCCTGGGCACAGCCAAACACAATTACCCCCACTCTGTCACATCCTTACATTTACCCATGTTTGCATACAATTACCTCTTGAAACAAACTAATTGGTCACTACTGCCTTATGGCAATAGTACGTGTGTAGTTGAGCATGTGACTCAACTGCTGCCCCATCTGTACAGGTTTAATGATTCATTTGTGCTTGCGCACTAGAGTGGATAATTTTTGTCCGGTGAGCTTAGTTCCACCTCACAATTCCATTATTCTTACAGGTGAAATGACTAGAGATGGGCAAATTGATTCTAACGAAGTGGAATTCGTTTAGAATTTCAGGAAAACTTCGGTTCTGAACGAAGTCGAAGTTGGGGTACTTCGGGTGAACAAGGTGTGCTTTTGATTGATAAAATGGCTGCGAGCACATGGCGTTACTTTGGGGCAAAGCACTCTAGGAGGAAGAAGGGCATAGCCGGGCATGACATGTGCAGAGAAGAAGCCAATCAGAGACCGGCGGGATTCTGTGACGTCCCCCCGCACTATATAAGTCCGGGCGCGACGCTGGGAGCTCACACTCCTCCCCACTGTACTGATTAGGGGAAGTGCTGCCGCGGCTTGATTGTGATAGCCTTACTGAAGAAATGATTTTTTAAAACAGCGATTTTTGTGGGGTGTCTAAGCTTGTCTCAGAGACTGCTTCTCTTAATGTTCTAAATTTTTTGATTTTTTTTGGGTATTGGATCTGAAATCCAGTGTGGGGTCCACTGCGCCGCATATACATTTTAATGATATCTGCTCACAGCACATTGAATATCCAAGGGGATCTAAGCCAGTTCCTGTTTTTATTCATTTAAAGAAAACAGCGTTTTTTTCAATACAAATACCACTTCATTTTTGGTTTCTCAATTCTTTTGTGCAATTTACATCCAGGGGTTAATTAAGCGTTGTTTTCTGCTGTGGTGACTCCAAGAAACTGTCTTTTTCACCGCCCAAAAAAAAACAAATTTCCTGTAGCCCTAATTCACAAGCGAAGTTAATTAAATTTTTTCTCTTGTTGAAGGTAGAAAACACGCAATTGTAACACGCTACAAAAACTAGTAGTTTGTGGCTGCTCAATTTCTTTTGCGCAATTTACATCCAGGGGTTAATTAAGCTTGTTTTTCTGCTGTGGTACCCAAAAACCGTTCTTTTTCACCGCCAAAAATTTCAATTTTCCCCGTAGCCTAATTCACAAGCAAGGTTAATTACAATTTTTTCTCTTGTTGTTAGCGTAGAAAACACGCAATTGTAACACGCTTCAAAGCTAGTATTTTTTGGGTCTCAAATTTTTTTGGCAATTTCATCCAGGGTTAATTAAGCGCTGTTTTTCTGCTGTGGTGACCTCCAATACTTCCAAGAAACCGTCTTTTTCACTGGCCAAAAATTAACAGTTTTTCCCCTTGTACCCTAATTCACAAGCGAAGGTTAATTAAAATTTTTTCTCTTGTTGTGTAGCGTAGAAAACACGCAATTTAACAAACGCTACAAAGCTAGTATTTTTTTGGCTACTCTCAATTCTTTTGACGCAATTTACATGCCAGGGGTTAATTAAGCGTTGTTTCTTCTGCTGTGGTGACTCCAAGAAAACCGTCTTTTTTTTTCACCGCCAAAAATTACATTTTCTCCCTGTAACTATAATTCACAAGCGAATGGTTTAAAATTACAATTTTTCTCTTGTAGTGTACTTAGAAAACACCGCAATTGTAACACGCTACAAAAGACTAGTAAGTTTTGTGCTGCACAATCTTTTGCGCAAAATTTACATCCAGGGTTAATTAAGCGTTGTTTTTCCGCGTGGTGAAAAAATAAACCGTTTTTTACACCGCCAAAAATTACAATTTTTCTGTACCATAATCAACAACAAAGGTTGAATTACAATTTTTTTCCTCTTTTAGTGGTATCGTAGAAAACACGCAATTGTACACACGCTAACAAAGCTAGTATTTGTTTGTGCTACCTCAATTCTTTATGCGCAATTTACATCCAGGGGTTTAAATTAACGTTGTTTTTCTGCTGTTTTGACAAAAATATATCCGTCTTTTCACAGCCAAAAATAAAAAATTTTCCCTTTTCCATAATTTACACAAGCAAAGGGTTAATTACAATTTTTTCTCTCCTTGTTAGTGTAGGCGTAGAAAACACCAATTGTACCACGCTACAAAGCTAGGTAAATTAGTGGACATCTGCTTAATTCCTTTTTGCACAATTTTACATCCAGGGGATAATAAAGCGTTGTTTTCTGCGCTGTGGTGACCTCCAAGAAAACCTTCTTATTTTTTCACTGCCAAAAATTAAACTTTTCCCTGTAACCATAGTTTCACAAGCGACGGGTTTATTACAATTTTTTCCTCTTGATGTGTAGCGTAGAAAACAACGCCATTGTAACACACTACAAAGCCACGTAGTTTAGGTTTGCTCAATTGTTGGTGTGCGCAATTTACATCCAGGGTTAATTTAATCGTTTGTTTCTTGCAGTTTACTCAGTAAATGAAACTTGTTTTTTTCACCCCCACAGAAAAATTCTGTAGCATAAATTCATGAACCGAATAGTTAATTAAGCCGTTTTGTGCCTTTTATATTCAGTAAAATACACAGAGTTTTTAAACCGCACATACAATTAAATTTTTCCTGCCCATTTGTGGAGCTCTAATTTATATCCAAAGGAATACCCAAGCTTCTTATGTTTTCATTTGGATTCAAAATACAGGGGTGTGTATTATGCATAATACAGATATCTTCATCAAACTAGTGGGTCTGTACATTTTAGAACAAAACAGTATGTCAGACAGAAGTGCAAAACATTCCAGTCCCAGGTGTAAGCACAGCAAGGGGACGTCGCAGCAGCAGGGGTCCACTTCGTTGAGGCCATCAACTGCCGGCAGTCTATCTATCGGCCCGTGTGTTTTTTCAAGCACCCAATGTTCTTATTGTTTTGACTATGTCATCCACTACCTCCCAGACCAGATGACATCTGACGAACCCCATCCAAGAAGACGGTGGGGAACGTCCAGACACACCCTTAGTTGCATGGCCTGGGAGCGGTCAGCGGTGCCCTCACCTGTTCCTCAAACCCGCCTCTGTCCCCATCCGTTCCCTCCATCCAGAAGATCTTCTATTGTGGTCGTTGGGCTCAGCGCCACTAATATAGCGAGGATTAACGAATTTGAGGAGGGCAAGTCAGCAGCAACTTGCACGAAGAAATTGGGGCCAATACCCCTGCTTGTCTTGCAGTATGCATCAAAGTATAGAAATGGAGTGTGGCATAGGAGGTCCATGTTGTGAGGGGTTCACCACGTGCCATACCAAGACAGGAGAATAAGTGACATCAGTGACGATGAAACACAAATAGATGATGATGTAGCCGACCAATTACTTGGGAGCCGATGAGTCAAGGGCTTCATCATCGTCAGGAGCAGAGGGCTCCAGCTTGCGCTTTCAGGCAGCGGCGCAAGCAGCAAGTGGGTCGTGTTGCCGTGAGCAGCAGGATAGCACAGTGTGAGGGTGCGGGAGCCAAGCGGCCACTGAGTTAAAAAAAAAAACCCCCGCTTCGCAGGTCCAAGAAAGTAGCGCACAAGGGCTCAGCGGAGGCAGCGGCGGGCAGTAGTCACTCAGTGTGAATCGATGTCGGTTAAAATCCGATACTCGGACGGTGTGGCAGTACTTTGCTAAGTACACCGGATGGAGCCGAATATGAGTATATGTAAATCTGTGGGCAGAGAAGTGAAGCGTGGCCCAGGAGCTAACGTTGGCACCAAGGCCCGTGCGCACACTCAAATCACTCAGCGTCAACCATGTCCGTTGGCCTGGAAAAACGTTGGCCAAATGGTGGGTGATCCATCCCTGCCCCGCCTGCAAGAACCACAGCAGCAGCCGTGCGCCCAGTGGTCACACAATGCCATTGCAGCCAGTCCAAGGTCTCCACCACCTCTGCAAAGGGAGCTGTTTTCTTGACATCACTCCTGGTCCATATGCTCCTGTTCCTCCGCTACTCATGTCGCCAGGCATCGTTCAGTCGAGGCGAATGCAATGAGACAACATTATGCGTCCAACAATCCTAAGGTATCAGAATCATGACCTTACTCCGTGTCCAAGTTTAGGTTGCTCGCAGTCCCGCCCTTTTCAAGTGTGTTGGACACTGCACCGTTCAGAAGAACTAATGGTTTGATGCCGAGGCCGAGATAGAGATTCCAAGCCGAAATTTTCTGTTTTCCCAAAAAGGCAGTAAGCCACACTTTCATATAAATATTAAACAGAAGGTGGGCCAGTCCTTGAGCTATCGTTTGTTCTCCAAGTTGCACGCAGCGCGGACGTCTGGGAGCTGTAAACAACGGTCAGGCCCATTACATGCCCTTTACGGCCCACTGTGGGGAATGTGCTTCCGCCCAGCACACCAACAACTTGGACATGAGATGCCCGCTGTTCTCTCCTCCCCACGTTGTCAAACTGCGGCTCCTCGCCAATGTCCCGTCCACCTCCTCCTCCACCACCGACCACCACCATCCAGCCTCCAATAAGTACGTATGCACCTACCAAATCCACATGTGTATGTGCACAGCGGTGTCACGCAGTTCTACACCTGGCTTGCCTCGCGAACGAAGTCACACCAGGGAGGAACTGGGCCCGCGTCATGGCAGCAAGGAATTCGATGAGTGGCTTTCTTGTTCCCCCCTCCGTGCTAACTGCAAATCGGAACCATGGTGACGGACAAGGGGAGAACATGTGCCCGCGCTGCCCCGGGGGGGATGGCCATGTGCCCTGCTGCCATGTGTTAAATTGGTTGTAAAAACCCCCTGAAGTCTTCCACCATCTTCAGAAGATTCTAAAAATGGCCAGGAAAGGGTGCATGCACTTCATCCTTTCCCACAAAGCCGGGAAAACACCCTCCCGATTGCAGCCAGAACGGCCTGCCCCAAACACTTGATATGCGATTTTTCCCCCCGTTGTAATTCCCAGCCTGCACTTTTTGGCCCACTGTATAACGAAAAGGGCCATTAAGATTTTTTGATGATCCGGGCGGACAGGATTTACCCCCCTGTGTAATTTTGATGTCCCGTGGCAGTCATGTGACACCCCCCGTTTTTGGGGCCATTCAGGAGGCCACATTATTTTCGGTCCCAGGACTACGGAATAAATAAGTTTTCCCATGCTTCATGCCCCGGGGAAAGATGTAAAAAAAATCTTTTGGGGCAGGGGACTGAGAGGGGGCACACATCTCGCGCCCATGAGCCCGGGGGGGGGACTGAAATGGAAGGGGGAGGGGGAGGGGGACTTTGGAGCAAAGCATTGTCTGGTAATGAGTGGTTTTTCTACCCAGTGACAAGAGAGGAGGACGGGACCCCGGGGAGGGGGTTTTGTGGAGATGAGGAAGACAGGCGATACCCCCAAACCCGTGGCGATACATTAAGATGGAGGCGGGGCCCCTGGGAGTCACTTTCGGGGCCCCAGCACGCTGATTGCCTGGGTGTGACACCGAATACAGCATCCGGCAGAGGGAGACTTCTGGCTCTCCCCCCTATTGGACCTTCGCACCTCCAAAACTGGACTTTTTTTTCCCCGCTATAGAGGGGGGGACAAACTCAAAAACTATAGGGGAAAACCACCGTAGTCAGTTGGCCCCCTGCTATTGCGGCATCGTCCCTCCTCTGACAGGTCTGAACCCCGGGGGGTTTTTTTAGGCCCCATACTACGCCACGGCTTTGGGGGAAGGGGGGGGGGGGGAGGAGAGTACCAGCCCATCAGCAAACCAAAAACTGGGGTCACTGATGAGCAGCTTCCTTCACCCGCCCAGTGGGAGGGCAATCCCCCCAGCGCAGCAGCAGCAGCAGGGGCCTGGACAACCCTGAACCCCAAAAGGTGGGGCCCACTTGGACGCACTTACCCCCCCAGTTAGAAGATCCCCTGGACTACTGCGACCCAAAATGGATTTGGGGGCCCCACTTGCCCGATTTGCCCGTGGAGAAGCTGTCCTGCCCCTAGTGTGGCATCGAGCGGTGTGTTTTGTGCGGGGGGGGGCCCTCGTTTTAACCCAAGAGAACCCCCTTTTTCCAGGGGGAAAAGTGGAACACTACCTTTTGCAAGATTTAAAACAGGGTGGATCGGCCAAAGGGTTTCCACCCCACCCAAAGGCCTTTTGGCCTCAGACTACATCAGCCATGACGCCTTTAACCCCAAAATTTTTGGGAAATGAGGGCTGGGGGTTTAAAATACCCCGCCTCACCAAATTTTCTGATGCCAAACCCTCCGGGCCCAAATGCCCCACATTTGCTGACATTTTTTCCCAAACGGGCCCCTAACCATCTTTAACCCGGGACGGGTATTGCCACCCACCTCCACACCCTGTCATTGTTGCCACTTTTTTGACCTTTAAAGCTGTTTGCCCGTTGCTGGTGCCGTGACATCCCCATGTGGGCAAAAGTGCCACTCCCCCTTGGGCCTCATTTTTTTTTGCTCCTCCGCCTCACCTCCCCCTGTCTGTCATTGTGCCAAATCTGTGGTACCCCCCCAGTTTTTGCCCCCTCCAGAATGTCTTGTTCCACTGTCTGACCTCAGCTGCTGCCCCTGTCCCCCCTTCCCCTCTTTTCATTGTGCCCCTCTGTTTCCCACTAATGTTTGGGCCCCCTCCAAAAATGTCCCTTGTTGGGGCCCTGGTTTTTTTACCTCATGCTGCTGTTTGGGGGGGGCTGCCGGGAAACCCCAAAACTCTTCCCCTTTTGCCACTGTCTGGCCTCATGCTGCTTTCCCCTTTACTTCCCCCCCTCTCTGTCATTTTGCCATTGTTGGGCCCGCCCCCTGTTTTTTTCCACCTCCAGAATGTCATTGTGCCCCTGCCTACCCATTGTGCGCTGCCCCTGGCCCTCCACACTGTTCATTGTGCCACTTTTCCTTTACCTTTGGTGCTGCTGCCCGGGACCTCCCCCAAATGTGTCATTTTGCCCCTTGTGGCCTAATCCGTTTTTGGCCATCCCAAATGTCATTGTGCCACGTCTGACCTCAGCTCCTTTCCGTGACCCCCAAAACTGGGGTTCATTGTGCCACTCTGTGGCCTTTCTCCCCGTTTTTTTCCACCTCCTTTTCATTTGCCAACCCGGGCTGACCTCATGCTTCTGCCGCCGGGCACCCCCACTTTTCTTTTCAATTTTGGCCCCTTGTTGGGGCCTTTCCCTGTTTTTGGGCACCTCCCAAAAGCCCTTGTGGCCCCTCTCTTACCCCATGTGGCCCCGTCATACCTCTGTCAATTGGGGCCACTCCGGGCCTACTCCTGTTTTTGCCACCCCTAGAATGTCATTGTGCCACTGTCTGACCTCATGCTGCTGCTGCTGTTGATGCCTCAACTCCACACTGTGCCCATTGTGCCACTTTTTGGGCCTACTCCTGTTTTTGCTACCTCCAGAATGTCATTGTGCCACTCTCTGACCTCATGTCGCTGTGGCTGCCGCCGTCACCCCACACTCTGTCACTAAATGTTGCCACCTGAGCCCTCAGCTTGTTTTTTTCCAGCTGTCGCTGCCATGACTTTATCAGGCTACATTCCCCCTTTAGTTTTTTGGTCAGTTTTGCCCTCTTAAATGCCCAGGAATTTTATAGTGAAGCGATTCTAAGAGCGGCGGCAGTCATGTGCGTGTCATACTAAAACACAACATGTATGAAGACCAAACAAAGCTCCCTCTGCATATTTAAGCATGGCACAACGTTCTACACCGCACCCTGCATGAGCTTAATGATGCAAAACTAGCATAGAGACATACCCATTTAAGCGACTTAGTCAGCTAGTAATCGCAGCAAAAGGCGTGAAGTCGCGTACAAAGTATAACCTTAAGGGGTGGCCGTTCGCAAATTAACATTTTTGACACAAAGCCCACACTTTTCAAGCCAGTTTTTTATTTTTTTAAAAAAGTTAAAAATATACAATAAATTTCGTTCCACTTAACAATTGTGTCCCACTTGTTGTTGATTCTTAACAAAAAAAATTAAAATTTTATATCTTTGTTTGAAGCCTGAAATGTGGCAAAAGGTTGAAAAGTTCAAGGGGGCCGAATAGTAAGGCACTGTATGTATGTGGAATAATTATGGCTCTTGTAAGGCAGGGAGAAAAAAAATTAAGGTCAGTGTAGAACCTCCAAATGGCCTCTTCCACTGACCTCTCATGATATTAGAAATAAGTAATATCAAGCACTAGGCCACGGGTGTCAAACACAAGGCCCGCGGGCCACATCCGGCCCGCAGCCTTGTGTTTTCCGGCCCGCGATCTCCCTGACTCCGCACGGCTGTTTTACCACAGTCGCGCAGAGTCAGTCAGCAGCTACACGCTCGGTGCAGCTGCTAGTACAGGGAGAAGGCAGGAGGGATCGTTTCCCTCATACCTTCTCCCTTTGTATGTACAACGCTCGGTGAGCGCTGTACATACGGCATCGCAGGGGGCGTGACGCGCCGCTTACTCACGCCCCCTGTGACGCTAGGTCTCCTCGGTCGGCAGCCTCTGCCGCCGAGGAGATCTCTGGGAGCCTCGTGAGGGCGTAAGCGGCGTGACGTCACGCTGCTTACACCGTACACCTGCTCCAGGACCGGACCGGGCTACGCTGCACTTCCACCAGGTAAGTAGTTTTTATTTTAATTTTATAATCATTAGGGGGCTGTGGACATCTATATGGCGCTGTGAGCATTTATATGCTAGGGTGGCTGTGGAGCATCTATATGGCACTGGGGGCTGTGGACACTACATGCTGCTGGGGGCTGTGGACATCTATATGGTGCTGATAGGGCATTATAGGCACTGGGGGGCTGTGGGGCATCTAAATGGCTACTGGGGGAAGTGGGGCACTAAATGGCTGCGTGGGGCATTTATATGCTACTGGGGGGCATCTATAATGCTACTGGGGGCCTGGGGCATCTACATGGCTATGGGGCTTGGACATCTATATGGCTACTGGGGGGCATCTATATGGCTGCTGTGGGGCATCTATATGGCTACTGGGGGGGCTGTGGGGCATCTATATGGCTACTGGGGGGGCTGTGGGACATCTATATGGCTACTGGGGGGCATCTACATGGCTACTGGGGGGGGCTGTGGGGCATCTACATGGCTACTGGGGGGGGGGGGGGCTGTGGGCCATCTATATGGCTACTGGGGGGCTGACGGACATCTATATGGCTACTGGGGGGCTGTCGGACATCTATATGGCTACTGGGGGGCATCTATATGGCTGCTGTGGGGCATCTATATGGCTACTGGGGGGGCTGTGGGACATCTATATGGCTACTGGGGGGATGTGGGGCATCTATATGGCTGCTGTGGGGCATTTATATGGCTACTGGGGGGCATCTATATGGCTACTGGGGGGGCTCTGGGCCATCTACATGGCTACTGGGGGGGGCTGTGGGGCATCTATATGGCTACTGGGGGGGGCTGTCGGACATCTATATGGCTACTGTGGGGCATCTATATGGCTGCTGTGGGGCATCTATATGGCTACTGGGGGGCTGTGGGGCATCTATATGGCTACTGGGGGGCCATCTATATGGCTACTGGGGGGCATCTACATGGCTACTGGGAGGCTCTGTGGAGCATCTACATGGCTTCGGGGGGGCTGTGGGCCATCTATATGGCTACTGGGAGGCTGACGGACATCTATATGGCTACTGGGGGGCTGTCGGACATCTATATGGCTACTGGGTGGGCTGTGGGACATCTAAATAGCTATTGGGGGGCTATGGGGCATCTACATGGCTACTGGGGGCTATGGAGCATCTACATGGCTACTGGGGGGCTATGGGACATCTACATGGCTACTGGGGGTTTATGGGACATCTACATGGCTAATGGGGGGCTATAGGGCATCTGCCTGGCTACTGGGGGCTATGGGGCATCTTCCTGGCTACTCGGGGGCTATATGGGGCATGTACCTGGCTACAGGGGACTATATGGGGCATGTACCTGGCTACAGGGGACTGTATGGGGCATGTACTTGGCTACAGGGGGCTATGTGGGGCATCTCCCTTGCTACAGGGGGCTATGTGGGGCATCTCCCTTGCTACAGGGGGCTATGGGGGACATCTCCCTGGCTACAGGGGGCGATATGGGGCATATTACGTGGCTACATGGGGCAATTACCTGGCTGTAGGAGGCATATTACTACCTGGCTACAGGGGGCAAAATACCTATCTACCTACGTGGGCCGCTTTACTCACGAAGTTCCCAGAGGTCTCCTCGGTCGGCAGCCTCTGCCGCCGAGGAGATCTCTGGGAACTTCGTGAGGGCGTAAGCGGCGAGAAGTCACGCTGCTTACACCGTACACCTGCTCCAGGACCGGACCGGGCTACGCTGCACTTCCACCAGGTAAGTAGTTTTTATTTTATTTTATAATCATTAGGGGGGGCTGTGGAACATCTATATGGCTACTGTGGGGGCTGTGGGACATCTAAATGGCTACTGGGGGGCATTTATATGGCTACTGGGGTGCTGTGGGGCATCTATATGGCTACTGGGGGGGGGCTGTGGGACATCTATATGGCTGCTTTGGGTGCTGTGTGGCATTTATATGGCTACTGGGGGGGCTGTGGGGTATCTAAATGGCTACTGGGGGGATGTGGGGCATCTATATGGCTGCTGTGGGGCATTTATATGGCTACTGGGGGGCATCTATATGGCTACTGGGGGCTCTGGGGCATCTACATGGCTACTGGGGGGCTGTGGGACATCTATATGGCTACTGGGGGGCTGTGGGACATCTATATGGCTTCTGGGGGGGCTGTGGAGCATCTATATGGCTACTGTGGGGCATCTATATGGCTACTGGGGGGCTGTGGGCCATCTATATGGCTACTGGGGGGGCTGTGGGGCATCTATATGGCTACTGGGGGCATCTACATGGCTACTGGGGAGCTGTGGGGCATCTACATGGCTACTGGGGGGGCTTGTGGCCATCTAATAGATGACCCTACTGGGGCTGACGGACATCTATATGGCACTGGGCATGTCGGACATCTATATGGCTACTGGTGGGCTGTGGGACATCATAGGCTATTGGGGGCTATGGGCATCTACATGCTACTGGGGGTATGGAGCATCTACATGGTACTGGGGGCTTATGGGAATCTACATGGCTACTGGGTTTAATGGACATCTACAGTGGCTAATGGGGGCAAAGTCAAAATCCTGGTTACTGAATATTGGCATCTTACCTGCTACAGAGGAGCAATAGGGCAATGGTACCACCTGGCTACCAGGGGACTATATGGGCATGTACCATGGCTAAAGTGACGTTATGGGGCATAAAACCTGCTACAGGGGAAACTGTATGGGGCAATTCCTTCTACAGGGGTCTATGTGGGCATCTCCCTTGCTACAGGGGGCTATGTGGGCATCTCCCTTGCTACAGGGGGCTATGTTGGGCTCTCCCTGGCTACAGGGGCTATATGGGGGATATTACGTGGCTAATGGGCAATTACCTGCTGCAGGAGGCATATTTTACCGGCTGCAGGGGGGAAAAACCTATCTACCTCAGGGCAGATATTCGTCATCACGGGGGCTTATACCCACTTATCTACCTACAAGGGGCATATGTACCTATCTACCTATGGGGGGCAATATATTCTTCCTGGGTTTCCCCCAAGGAGCTAAATATAAATAGCAATACTGTACAAATGCAACAGTTAAGAGAATTTACACATTTCTAAAATTAGGGCAGCCCTTTAAGGCCCTTTAACCCTTACCACCGGGGCCAGTTTGGCCTCTCTGACAGAGCCCCAAATTTTTAAAAACTGTCCCTGTGTCCCTTTATGTGAGAATAACTTTTTGACACTTTAACCTATCCATGTGATTCAGAGACTGTTTTCTCGTGACACATTGTGCTTTAAGACAGTAAGAAATGTGTCCAAAAAATGCTTGCTTATTTGTGAAATATATCAAAGAATCGTGAAAAATTTGAAAAAAAATTTTTCCCAAATTTTAAAACCCTTCCAAAATTTCTGCATGAAAGGGACAGTATTTTATTCCACTCAAAATAGTTTATAATTACATTTTAAAAATTTTTCTGCTGTATTTTGGGCATCATTTTTTTAAATTTTTTTTTTTTACGACATTGGGGGGCTTAAAAAAATTTTAGTAAATTTTCAAATTTTAAACAAAAATTTGCAATATACATTTTTTGGGGGGACCATTCCATTTTTCCAACTTACTTTGATTACCTTTTATGTTAGATACCCCCCAAAAATAACCTCATCTAAAAAAACAAAAACCCCTTAAAGTTTAAAACCCCGAAATTTGGAAGTTTTTAAACCCCATTGGGGTTTTTCCCGCAGGCATTAAAGCAAATGGAATTTTAAAATTTTTCAAAATTTCCCCTTTTTTTGCAGTTTTTCAATTTTTTATCCTTATTCACAAGAAAAGGGTAAATGGGGATCAGGGAAAGGGCAATTTAATATTGATTTCCCAATTCTTCTTTTCAGAATACCCCCTTATTGCCCTTTGCTTTTTTTTGGGCTCAACCACAACCCCAGAATGGGGGAAGAGCACCTACGGGACACGGGGTTCTCTTTTTCAATACGTTTTTTTTTGGGGCCATTTCGGGTTTTGCGGACAACCCTAATTGCAAAAATTAAAAAACAACTTCCCAAAAAAAAAACCCCAAATATTTAAAACAAAAACCCTTACGAAAAAACCCCAGGGGTGTAGTGAGCAAATCGACCCCACAGTGAAATAAAAAAAAATTTTTACGTTGGGCTTGAAAATAAAAAAAAATTTTTTTTTTTTTTTTTCCAATAATCTGCAATTTTATTTTAAAATTTTAATTTTTAAAAAGGGAAACCTGGAAAAAAAAAGGCCCCCAAAAAACCTTTTAAACGCAATTTTTTTCCCAAAGTTGGGAAAATACCCTACATTGGGTGGTTAAACGGGCTTTTTAAGGCCCCGGGAAAGGGGTAAAAAGGGTGGAGCGAAAAGGGCTTTTGGAGCCCCAGTTTTTTGGTTGGGCCATGTCGAAATTTTAAAACCCCCCCCAAAAATACCAAAACATGAAACCTCCAAAGCCCAATCCATTTGGGGATTCAGCCCGCCTCATAGATCCAGCTAGGGGGTACGGGCTTTTTGGGGGTGACAGGTGTTAAAAAAGGGTTTTTTGTTTTTATCCCTTTTGGGGCTATGAAAGGGGGGAAAAAAACGCAATTCCCCTTTGGGTTTTTTTTGGGGTTTTCCCAATTTGACAATTCGCCGGCAGTAAAATTTGAGGGGATATCTTTACTATGGGGGGGGGGTACAATTGCAATTATGGGATTTTAATTTTTTTTTTTTAATGTTTTTTCTTTTTTCCCACAATAAAATAGGTCTATAAAAAAATATTTTTTTTTTTTTTTTTTTTATGTTGTTTGTTCTGTTTCCCCCATAACTTTTTAAATTTTTAAAGTATATGGAGCTGATTCTGGGTTTGGGTTTTTTGTGGGTTTAGTTGACTTTTTTAATTAAAACCATTATGGGGGGCATATCCCTGCTTTGATCACTTTTTATTAAGGTTTTTGTGAGGCTTTTTTGAACAAAATACACCCTTTCCCGGGGTAGTGTTTTTTAATTTTATTTTTTAACAGCGGGGCCCCCAGCAGTAAATGACATAACTAGTATTAAATCACAGTCGATACGATTAAGCGAAAAACCTCAATTTTTTAATTTTTTTTATGTTTTTAAATGCTTTTACACAAAAAAAACACTTTTTAATTTTAAAAAGGAAAACACGTTTTTTTTTTCATCGCCCCAAAACCGGAGACCTAATTTTTTTTTTTTTCGTGTACGTAGCTGTTTAGGGCTTTTTTTTTTGCGGGAAAAGTTGAATTTTTTTTATTGGGATCAAATTTTTTGGGGGGGAAAAAACTTTTTTATCATTTAAAAAACCTTTTTTTGGAAGGGAGGGGAAAAAAAAAACTGCAATTTCCCAGTAGTGTTTTTTAAATTTTTTTTTTAACAACCCACCAAACCGTAACCAAGACGAAACCCCCTTTAAAAAGTTTTTTTAAAAATTTTGAAGCACTTTTTTAAAAAAAAAAGGGGTTTTTATGTGTTAAAAAATTAAATTTTAAACCCTCCTTTTCTTTTAAGCCCAATTAAAATTTTTTTTTCCGAAACAAGACGTGTAAGGACTTTTTTTTTGGGATGAACTTTCGTTTTAATTTGGGATAACTTTTGCATTTAAAAAGTTTTTTTTTCGCTTTTTATTCCATTTTAAAAACGGGAAGGGTGTACAAAAATCTCAATTTTTTGTACTGTTTTTTTTTTTTTTTTTTTTTACGCCCTTCACTGTACGGGTTAATTACTTTACAATTTATTTTGGGGTCCCTTACGCAAAGCGGGGATAACCCCAAAAATTGGGGACTTTATTTTTTTTTTTGATTTTTTTTTTGGGGGATTGGCGTTTTAAAGGGGAAAAGGGGGGTGTAAAAAGGTTTTTATTTTTTTTTTTCGTGTTTGTGTTTTAAAATTTTTTTTTTTACTTTTGACATTTATTTTTACTTTTTTTCACAAATTTTTTTTTTTTTCTTCTAAAGAATCATCAGATAGCTGTTAGAAAGCACCAATGCCAGTATTAGTACTGTGTACTGGGCCCCCATGACAACTACATGTCCCCCAAAGCCCACAATGCAATTTCGGGGATGGTGACCGTCACAGATACCCCGGGAAAGGGCCGTTTTAAATTCCCGAGTTCACAACAGGAGATCGGGGCCGCACTAAAAGTGCGGCACCGCCGGGAAACAGGCAGGGGGAGCTCACTCCTCCACAGCACCCGGACCCCCGGGGCCAAAGCCCCAGGGGGGGCCGCCAAAGACCCGGGTCCTTGGGCGGCTAAACCCCGGGGGTACTTTCGGCCCGGGAAGGGAACGGCTCCTCCCCCCTTTTCCCCCGAAAAAGTTCAGTCCGGGACAGGCAGCAGTTTTGGAAAAGGACGCCCCTGCCGCCGGGTTTCCCCCACGGGATGGCTGACGTAAGTGGGGGGCTGAGGGGCATGGCGGCGTCACAGGGGGGCCCCTTGGTTGGAAGAGGGGGTCCGGGACCTGATTATTTGGGGCGGTACCCCCCGCAGGGCGCAGTGACCACACTGGGGGCCCTTAGCCGGGATTTGGGGGATAGGGAATAAATGGGCTGAGGATCCGGCCCCCACCCCCCGGGGGCAAGCTGGTGGGCCGGGAGGGGCCCCAAGAACGCCCCACTGTCCCGGGGGGACGGAAAAAACCGCAGGCCCGGGCCCCCGCCCCCCACAAGGCTGAGCCCACTACACCCCCCGGGCCCGCCGCCCAGCGGAAACCCTTTTTGGGGGAACCCCTTCAAATCGCGTTGGGGGGACCCCAAACCGGGGGTCGTGCCCGCCCGGCCTGGGAAGGGCCCCCAATTCGGGGCCCGGGGGGTCCGCGGGGAGCGTGGGTCTGGGGCCCCGGGCCCCGGGGTCGATAAAAACCCCTGCTCCTATCGACAGTTTTGGGCGTGGTGACGGGGCCTTGCCCGGCGAAGTGCCGTTTTGGGGGGGGCCCCCCAAAGGGGGCGGGAAAGGGGGAGCGGGTTTGGGAGATTCCCCCCCTGGAGGGGGGGAACAGTGGCAGGGCGGGCGGGCGACAGTCCCCGGCCCCCGGGGTAACGCAAAGATTTTGGCCCCCCCGGTCCCAGGCAGGGGCCGCCCCATCCCGCGACCTGGGGCCGGGCGGCCCTCCCTTATTTGGGGCTTATGGGCCTTTACCCGGGTTTGTCGGGGAAACGAGGACACGGAGGCTTCGGGAGAAAGGGGACCTGGATCTTTGGGTTAAAACCTGGGGGGGCCACACCCCCCCGCAGCCAATTTATATATGTCTTTTTCAAATTAAAATTTTTTCCAAACCCCTTTTTTTGGGCACAAGGGAGTGTTTTTGGGGGGGGTGGGGTTCCGCGCTTAAATATGGGGATCGTGCAGGTGAAAGGGCAGGTTTGGTTTCCCCGGGGGGGCTGGGGGGGTAACGGCGGGATTGTTGATTTATTAGTAAGGTTTTGGGGTTTTTTGAGGGGGCGGGCGGCGGGGGGGCCCCTAATGCGTGTTTAAAAAACCTGCCTTGTTGCCCAAAGGCCCCAAACCCAGGGGGTTTGGGGGGGGGGGGTCCCAGCCCCAGGCGCTTAAATTTGGGAAAACGGAAGGGGGGTACGGTGGGGGCGGTTGGGAGACAGAGAAGGTCCCACAAAACGTCTGGTTGGACTACAGGGGAAGAGGGAAGTGAAAATTTTTTTTTCAGGGCCCCCTCGGGGGGGGAACGAACCAGACGTGAGGGAAAAAGATTTTGGAAGGACCCTATTTTTGGAAAAACTTTTTTCCCCGCAAACCCCTTGGGGGAAGTTTAAATTTTAAATAAGGGCAAAAAAAAATGAAGTAAGAAAAAGGAGGAGAAAACGCCGGTGGAGACTCATCCGCAAACAATTGCCAATTGGGTTGCATGGCGTTTGCGAATACTGGCGAGTGTCATCGGTGAAAAGGCCCGAGAATTTCCTGGCCTTTTTTGTTACATGGATGCGATCCGGGAAGGATGCATGGGGCGTAAGGGTGTTTCAGCTGGCTGGCGTTATGACGACAATTTCGTCAAGAAAAGCTGTTCTCCCTTCAATAGGTGGACCATTAAGGATATTGGTCTCCTGTTGAAGTTTATAGGCCCCGACAAAGTTCGGACAGCCACTTTCTCAGGGCCGGGTCATCCGGCCAGGAAGGAGCGGGGGTGGTAGTCGGAGCAGGGGATCTGCCTGGGGTAAAGGCGGGGTTTGTTGGCTGATGTTAATGGGGGCAGTGTAAATATTTGGTCTGGCTGTCGATTCAAACATTGTGTGCTCCTTCTGAGCAGCACCGTCCACCAGTTACCTGTTTTGTTTTAAGAAGGGCCGAGCAAAAGGCCGGTGCAGATGGCCAAGGGGTGACGCCAGTGAAGTGGGCGAGATTGACCTTTTTCTAGCCCGCTTCCGATAGGTTACAGCGGACTTGTTGCCGCTGGTTCAGACAGGGGTTTGTAATATCCGCCTCCTACACACCGTGCCTTTTTCTACATAGGAACCTAAGGGACGCACATGATCAACGCCAACGGTGGTAACGAGAAAATGGCAAAAGAGGTGGCTTTAAGATGGCTGGGTCCACTCGAAGCCCTGCCTTTCCAGAACTGGTGGTGTCTCCCCCCAGGGTGGTTCCCAAGAAGATAGCCAGGAAAATTTCGGCTCATTCTCCATTTGTCTTTCGCGAAGGGCCTATTGGTGAATTAATGGTATGCACCTGGACTGTGTTCCCGTGTATATACCTCATTCTATAACGTGTCATTAAGGTTGCGTCCAAGGTCGCGGTGCCCTAATGGCGAAGGCCGATATCGAAGTCGCTTTTCGACTCTCTGCCGGTTCAATAGCAGATAGTTTAAAGCTGTGTGGGGTGTTTTTGGGACGGGGAATTTCTTTTGGATCGTTGCGTTGCCGATGGGCTGCTCGTTATCGTGTTCCTATTTTCAGGCGTTTAGCACTTCTTGAATGGTAGTTTCGGGACGTTTCGGGGTATAAGTTATATCATTCCTTATTTGATGATTTTTTCTGTGTGGGTTCCACGAGAGTCCTCCAGTAAGCGGGTCCCTGCTGGCGTTGCTGATTTGGGTGATGATCGGTTCTGTGTCCCGTTTGTCACCCTGACAAAGAAAAAAGAGCGTCCAGACTTGTTTGGCATTTTTTGGGCATCTGCATTGATTCCGAAAGGATGGAGTGCAGGTTACCGTCGGATAATTGTAGAATGCCTTAAGTCGAGAGGTGGGCCGGTTGTTGGTTGGCGCAAGATTCCCCTTAGGAGCTGCAGTCGTTTTGGAAAATTTTGCGTGCAGAATTATGCCGATGGAGGCGGGTTTTTGCCGAAGGTTGGCCAGTGCGACTCAGGCCGTGGAAAAGCCAACATCACTTTGTGCGCCTGACTCGCGAGCACCGGAGGATTTGAGGGTGTGGCCATTTTTGATGCAATAATGGCGTCAATTATTCTGCACTGGAATTGTCTAACCAGAGATTGAATCTTCACAATGCTGCAGGTAGCTCGGGCTTTGGAGCCATTTGTGGCGTGCGTTGAGGTGTGCGGACCCCGTGGCCGGAGGAATGGCGTGATCGTCCGGTTATTAGAATTTAGCATTCCTGAACCTTTCCTATATGGTGGCGTGGAACTGTGGGTGAGACTTTTCGGGACGAAGGTTCACTTCCTTTTGTGACAACCTGGGTGGTTTTTGGCAATCAACAATTTGACGGCCTCTTCGCCACCAGTAGTGTGGTCTTTGCGATTGTTGGTGTTGAGGTGTCTAAGGTCAATTCGTGGGTTAGGGCAACATGTCCCTGGGTCCAGATTTCTGTCGCAGACTCTCTTTCTCGGTTGCAGTGGGATTGTTCGGACCTCTGGCTTCGCGGAGGCAGAGTACGGGGGGATTGCCCATGCCCCCCCGATATTCTATGGACCGGTGGCCTTCGGGACGCAAGACCAGCGAGTCGGGCCTCTTTGTCCAGGTGGGACCTGGGCTGCGTATGAGGCAGCCTTGCACAGTGGTTGATTGATCAGGGTCCTGGGTGATGTGGTGTCGGAGGAGGATCACATCGGGCCTCTGTTGTTGTTGGTCGGGCCCGGGGCTTGATGGTCCGTGTCTAGAGTCTCCAGATTTATATGCGGGCTAGCGTTGGGTTCTGAATTCGGCGGATGCAGATTTTGACGAAGGATTCAATGGTAATCCCGGGCCCAACGGGTTATAGCGCACGGTCAAGGGTAAGAGACTTGCGGCGGCCGTAATGTTCCCTCCCCCTGCTGGAAGCTTGTGATGTTGTAGCTAGGTTGCAGCTCGGAGGAACTAAGGTGCGCTGTTCAGCTGGCTTTTTGTGTTAGCATTTTTTGGGGCATTGCGTGTGGGATTGTTCTCCTAGTCGGTATAAAAGGGGGGGGCTTCAACAGGAGATGTCCTAACAGCGGGGATGCAATCTAGTTTCTGGCTCCCGGTGTTCGAAGGACGGATCAGGCCGCAGTGGAGCGGTTAACTGTCGTGCGGTGCAAGGTCCCAATGTGCCCAGTCGGAGTTGGCGGGAATATGTGTATTTGCGAGGCCGACAGTGGCCCTCCTGCGTTCATGCGGATGGACGTAATCTTTCCCTTTCCAATTTACCGCGGTTTTTATGCGATGTTTTGGGGCGGTGGCTGGATCCTTCCTCTTATGCCCACATCCTTCCGGATCGCTCTGCGACCGAGGCAGCGGGTGGCCTCAGTGCATACGCGGTGTCGTAGGATGGGAGATGGGAGTCGTGATAGGTTCGACTGTAGATCCGGCCAGCATCTAGCGGGCTTAGATGGGGTGTTGGGGGTTTTTTGTAACGGGGCTGCCACTGTGTTTATAGTTACCAGCTTGTTCTTCTTGGTTCCCCAGTTACCGCCCTCCGTTTTCCTGTCTGGATCTTGTCATTCTTATGTACATTGAGGGGTGTGAGCGAGCGTACATGCGCCGGACGGGCCCGCCAATTGGGCCTTCCAAGAAGTGTCGCGTGGTGCGCTGGCTCGGACGGCGCGGGAACGATGGGTTAGGAATGGTCCCTTAGGTACCCGGTTTGCAGCTTCTGGATAGGCCACCAAACATTCTGTGTTACATTTGGGGGGGAATGATTTGGGATCCACTGACATCTAGGGAGTTTAACTCGGATCTTTAAATATGGTTTGTTTTGCGTTTGTGGAGGTCATTCCCGGTATTGATTATTGTTTGGTCGGACATTGTGTTTAGCATCACTGAGGGGCGCTCTCTCGCGTGGAGAAGTTGAATAAGCCGAGAGTAAAAGTGAATAGGTCTTGACAATTTGTGGCTAGAATGTGGGAGTGTCGTTACAACTAGAGTAGGAGTTGGCGGGACAATTTTTGCGTCTCATGACGGTAGTACATCTGAAGACTGCGGTGGTTAGACCTTTGGGCGTGGGCCTTCAGAAGGCATTAGAGAGCCATTGGCCTGGTGGGGCCCCATGCATGAGGGTTCATGACATGCTCGGTGGTGGCGGCGGGTTTCTTGATTGGATTGAGGAGATACGCTGAGGGAGTCATTCGGGTAAGATTCCCCTCATGTTTTAGAATGGTGAATCGGACCTGGCGAGTGGTGTGGCTCTGCAGCCTGGAAATCCCTTAGACAAAATGAGTGAGCCATCTTGTATGGCTTTAAGGACCCCCGATCAGTGAAGTACGTCTGTGGGTAAATGGTGTTTTCTGGTTCCTTCGGGGCATTTTGGTCGCCAGGTCGTTTTGGTGGTTCCAAGGACCTCTCCCCATCTGGTTTGTATTCATGGAGTTAATGTTTACAGTTCCTTATGGGAAGGTATATATGTATATTTATGTTTCGTAATCTATAATGTATATATATTTGGTATTGGGGTAGTGTTTTGTGGTACATATATACCGTATGATAATAAATTATATTTATAGTATAATATATATAAATATATGATATATATATATAATATAGTATATATAATATATATATATAGTATAATAATAAATATATAGTTATATAGTAGAGTTAATGTCATAAATTATTATTATATGAACCTTATTTATGTTGTATTTTTGTTAAATTAAAGCGCTTGCTGTGGCCATTTTAATCCAATTTGTATTAAGTCCTGATATTTTCAAAGGGGTGTTACAGCAGGGAAGGGTTGTATGTGGGGTGGGCGGTTGGGGAGGGATGGGATGTTGATCGGCTTGTAGTGCACAGCGCTGCAGAGGGTCAAGAAGCGCGCCTGACCATGCCACCGCCCCTATGGAGGCGCGCCATACCCGGTTTGCTGGGTGCGGCTTAAGCCGCGGGAGTACTTGCGGCGAAGGGGAGGTGGAAGGGCACGAAGGAATGAATCGGGCGCCTCCCCTCCCCTTTAGTGTCAGTCCCGCACGAGCAGCATTCCCACCCTCCCTCCGCAATTTTGGGTTGTTAATGCTGTTTAGGTGTGAGGTGTCATGGTGGCCGTTGGCGCGGGGGGTTCTGGAATTGGACGAAGGAGATACGCTGAGAGTCATTCGGGGTATGATTCCCTAATGTTTGGAGAATGGTTGAATCACCTGGCGAAGGTGGAGTGCTCTTGCAGGCGGGAATCCCTGTAAGCAAATATGGGTGTAGCCATCTTGTATGGCTTTAGACCGCCTCGAGCCATGGAGTACGGATGGGTAAATGGTGTTTTGGTTCCCTTCGGGATTTGGTTCCAGTCATTGGTGGTTTCCAAGGACCTCGGCCCCATCAGGTTTGTTATTCATGGTTATGTTACAGTTCTTATGGAAGGTATAATATTATATTTATTTCGTATATATTGTGATAAAATATATGTATATATATTGTATGTGGGGGTTGTGTTGTGGTACATTATACTTTATATATATATAGGAGATTTTATGTCATAATTTTTATATGGCACTTAAATTTCTTTGTATTTTGTTAAATAAAGCGTCTGCTGTGCCATTTTTATCCAATTGGTATTAAATCTGTATTTTCAAAGGGGGGTGTCAACAGCAGGGAGGTTTGGTAATGGGAATGGCGGTTTGGGGGGGGGGTGGGATGTTTGATCGGCTGGAAAGTGCATCACGCTGCAGAGGTCATGCTGAGTCCTTTATTATCGGCATCCATGACAGCTGCGTAATGAAGCGGTAATCACCCGCTGCCGAGTGAGCTCCGCCGGGGGTGATATGGTGCATGGCGTCCCAGCGGTATTTACTGCTGGTCCCATGTTGCGATCAACGCGTGCTCGCCCGCAAGCCCCCGATCGCCAGGGGCGTATGCATATGTCCATTTGTGGGAATTCACTTCCCAATCCCAACTAGAGGCGTATCATACGTCCTATGTCGGGAAAGGTTAATGTACGCCTTAGGCTGATGTGGCCCCCGGTGAAAACGAGTTTTGACACCCTGCAGTTGGTTTTTTTTTTGGGGGGGGGGAGGTGGTGTTTTTTTTTTAGGCTTTTCAATGAGGCCGGCTTTAGATTAAAAGGCACCCTGTGCTGGATGTCTTTTGGTGCCCCCTTGATTCCACCAGGGTTTCAAAAGTGGAAATCAGTAGTGTTTACATTTCAAACATATCATGCTCCAATATTCAGATCACATTGCTGCAAAAATCAATTATCAGCAGACTCAAATTTGAAATGTACCATGACTAGAGATGGGCGAATTTCCCGAAATTCGTTTTGTTCACTTCGCCGAATTTCTCGGCAAAAAATAACTTCGTTCCGAATTACTTTGGGACAAAACACATTAAAAAACAGCTATTTCCGGCTGCACAAGCCTGCAGGTGCTGTAAACGTTTTGCCATGCTTTAAATATGCAGAGGGGGGCTTGGTTTGGTTTCAACAAGTTGTTTTTGATGACACGCACATTACTGCCGCCGCCTTAAAACGCTTCACTCTAAAATTTCCCGGGCACTTTAAAAGGGGAAAAATGACCAAAAAATGAAGGGGGAATGTGCCTGATAAAGTCAGCGACGACACGGAAAGAAACAAGCTGAGGGGGCAGTGGCAACATCATGACGGGGTGTGGAGGTGAGGGGACCACAGCACATGAGTTCAGATAGTGGACAATGACATTTTGGAGGGGGCAAAACAGGAGAGGCCACAGAGTGAGGGCCCCAGAGGGGACAAAGACCAGTGGGAGGTCACGGCAAGCCACACAGCAGCATGAGGTCAGAAGTGGGACAATGACACAGTTTAGGGCACGGCAGCAGCCACAACAGCACATAGCAGACGGGCAAATGACAGTGTGTTGGTCACGGCAGTAGCCACAGCAGCAGCATGAGGCCCGACAGTGGCACAATGACATTTTTGGAGGTGGAAAACAGGGTAGGCCAAGAGTGGACAATGAAAAAGTTGTAGGTCAGGGGCAGCCCCACACAGCTGAGGGCAGACAGTTTGGCACAATGAAAATTTTGAGGCACGGAGAGGCCCCAGAGCACATGACAAAAGTGGAAAAACACGGAGGGGGAAAAACAGGAGTAGGCCACAAGTGGGAAAAAGACAGATGTGTAGCACGCAGCACCCCTCAACCCG
>JAODAL010049205.1:0-28354 GCA_025379985.1 Phyllomedusa bahiana
TTTTGGGAAATTTCGATCACCATAAAAACCTTGCCGATTTCAACTTTGTCGATAAAAATCGCTCAACACTAGTCCCAACCACTGTCCCTGCCTTTTGGGGGTGCCCGACTCCTTAATAAAAGACTAGGAGCTACACTAATTAAGTGCAGACACAAGACAGACAAACAAAGACAGAACACAAATAAGAGGGGTCAGACTAGCCAGGTCAATACCGGTTGGGCAAAGCAGTACAAAATCACAATACAAAATCACAGAGAGAGAGAATAGTCAGTAGAACAGCAGGGTCAAATACCAGAAAGGATAACAGAAAAGGACGGGCTAGCTACAGACAGAAAGACCTCTATAGCAGGCAAGGATGGTAGATAGAGGACTCCTTATATAGGGAAAAAGAGAAAACAGAACGGAGGTGATAGGTGGATGGAACACAAGACCTGATTGGAATACAGAACTATCAATCAACAAGATCATCAAAGAACCAGGTTAACTAGTGGAGTGCTGGATGATTCTTGACCAAGGCGTCGGCCAGGAATTAATTAGTACTGCAGAGAAATAAAACCAATTTCACACTAGTGAAAGCATTATGTCATAAACCACATTTTTCGTCGCAACAGCTGTGGCTGGCGACTAGAGCACACAGCTGAGGGTCTGTCAGGCACGATCATGACAGGATTACTTGAATTTAAAATTCCCTAACACAACAGGAGATATTGAAATAATGGCGCAGAATAATCGTATGTATTTCTTCCCAATACACATATCAGATGAGTGTTTATTGAATTTAAAATTCCCTAATACAGCAGAATATTGAATAATGGGCAGAAAACTCGTATTTCATCCCAATACAACACTATCGGGATTGAGTGGTTACTTGAATTTAAAATTCCCTAACACAACAGGAGATATTGAAATAATGGCGCAGAATAATCAGTATGTATTTCTATCCCAATACAACACTATCAGGATTGAGTGTATTACTTGAATTTAAAATTCCCTAATACAACAGGAGATTGTAACAATAGGAGATCAGCACACAGCTTATAGCTGTGTACTGGTCGCCATGACAACTGTCAGTCACTATGTCCACAATGCATTGTGGGCATGGTGACGTCACCGGACGACCTGGGATTTCACAAAGCATCCGGAGAGTCAGGTAAGGTGACCAGTGAGCGGCATCTCTGCCGCTCACTGCGATGATCGCAGGCAGCAGGAGCTAACTCTTCCTGCCTGCAGTTTCGATGTCGCGACCATGATAGGTCGCGACATCGAAGGGTTAGTCCCCCGGTTCCATACCGCAATCTTGCGAGCTCTGCTTGTGAGCTCGCAAGATCGCCATGACGTACCCATACGTCAACTTGCGGGAACCCCTACCCAACATTGACATATGGGTATGTCAAATGTCGTTAAGGGGTTAAATAAACAATCTCACCCTGCATCGGTTAAAACCAGAATTTTACTAATTCTCTCTACTTGACAATAGAAACAAATCACCTGTTTGTTAGAAATCATGTAAGGCACATAATCTAGGTGGTTGCAGTTAAGTTGGTGCTTTATACTTGACCATTCTAGAATATATTTTGGACAGCATGTAAAATACAAGGGTCATAAAGTTCTCAAATGTATGTGACCTTCAAAAAACTGTGGCTCACATTATCTCATGCAAATTGTTATGAGCATAGCATGCAAGATCTTGTTGGTGAAAATGCACCGTCAAGAATGGGGATTTTATATTTGTGGTAGTTTCCATGTAAATAAATAGGAGGCATTCTTTTTTCAATGACCCTTGTACTTTTATATATGTTTTAAATACATTTGCCTTTAATGGGAATTATGAAAAATCATTAAAACTCCAACTAGCAATGGTCTATCTTGTGTTTCTTAACTTTAACAAATTTTTAACACATTTATTTTGATTTTGTAGAAAATTCATGCGATGCTCCTACAAAAGTTGATCATGGAAATGTTCTAGATAAAAAGACCATATACAACCATGGAGACATAGCTAAATATGAATGTGAAAATGGTTACCGTGTTTCTAGAGAAGATCCAGCACGTTGTGCAAGAGGAAAGTGGTATAATGTTCCAATGTGTATTGGTAAGTTTCCCTGTTTTAGAAATGAGAAATTAGAGCAGTAATTATTCCTACACAAAAATGTGTATACATTTATTTTCAATTTTTAATCTACAACTGTTGGGTAGATTTCCAGTATATATATTCTATATAAACTATTAAAATGTTAAGATTTATTTATATACATGAATTTATTTATAGGTTTCAGACCGATTTCTGTTTTGTAACTATTAACCCCTTACTGCTGCAGCCACTTTTGACCTTCCTGACAGAGCCCCATTAAATCTGACATGTGTCAATTTATGTTGGAATACATCTTTGATACTTTTAATTAACCATATGTTTCAAAGATTTGTTTTCTTGTGACACATTATGCTTTAAGTTAGTAAATTTTGGTTCATATAATACTTGTTTATTTGTGAAAAATATCAAAATGTGAATTTTTTTCAAATTTGCCAAATTTCTGTGCAAAACAGATGCAGTTGAAACCAGAAGTTTATATACAGTATATAAAAAGACACATATGCTTGTTTTTCTCACTGTCTGACATGAAATTAGAGTCAGCTTTGTCTCTAATTAACTTAGATGTTGCCAACAAACCAGAATTAGAAGCTTCCAAAGACATGACACCATCATATGGGCTGTCCCAGATTGTTTAAAGGCATAGTAATCCTAGTGAACAGTGGAGAAAAAAAGGATTTGGTCACAGGCGTGGCCTAGCAGTTGATGGCATCGGACGTCTAACTTAAGTGCTCCGTGGAAACCCAGCTACACTGGTTCAAATGAACCCCTGGACTGCCTGCAACCAGACACTCATGGGCAATGTAAGACCCCAGCTACACTTTCGGAGCAGATACAATGCTCAGAGAGCTCCAGTGCTGCAGCGATGAGGCCGGTATCGTCCGACCGCCTAACAAGACCGGAAGGCGAGAAGGCCTGTGCTGACGAAGCTGCTTTCTTTGTGTCCGCACAGCCGATAATCCCTGCATGTTCTCCGGAGTGCCACATCCCCAGATCGGCACCGGTAAGGAAATACTTATCGCTACATTCTCAGCTACTTACCCGCTGCTTAGAACGGGGACTCTGCCAGCACACAGCACCCACGTGCTCCGCAGGTCCGTCATTATACCAATCCTGAGGGAGTTCATTATTCTCTCCGGCCATGCTCCTATAAGATCGGCTTTACAACACTGCACCTGCATTTGGGCCTACCACATAATCATGACATGGCAATATAGCTGCTGCCTAACAGATAAAATGGCACCCTTGTCATAGGAGCTGTATTGTCCACCATTTTACTTCCTCACTGGACATTTTGGGGACTTGCTGCTGCTGTACCTCTGCAACACAGCCTTTGTAATTCTAGAACCTTTCCTGACTTTACTATACCTATACTTCCCATACCGGAAACCCTTATTTTCAGTTACCAGCCACAATTACCATTGCAATTAAGGCTTCCCACTTCATCACTGTAGCAAATAGCGCTTCTACCACCTTGAAACTTCTTCTCACTGTTATACTTTGTTTTCCCTAGTCAGAAGAGCAGGAGAATAAAAAAGAAAAAACAAAAAAATATATATTTTTCTTCTATTCTTTTTTCTTACCATCCTCTATGCATCTTTCCGTACATAAAAGAGGATGAGAAGTGCTACGAAGAAAACACAACTTCCAAAACCAACTAAACTTACCTAATGTTTTCAACAATCATCTCCACTTCTCCACTCCTTGGAAGACCAAAATCCTTTCTCTCAATTATCTGCATCCTCTTCACAACCATAATCTTTTGATCTGGAACCGCAAGAGATGGCAGATCAAGCTTCATCAACGGAGATCAAACTCCAAAGGCCTTTTTCGTCTTTCAGAGAAACCCTACACAGGGACTTCAAGCAAATAATTGTAGATCTGAAAACAGATATTCAACCTCTGGTGGAACTTACTACTTCTCATAACCTACTTATTGATGCAAACGCAGAACTAGAGGAAGAAGTGCAAATACTATCCTCGAAGCTCCTAGATTTGGAGGATAGATTGAGAAGGAATAACATTCGGATTCGAGGAATACCCGAGTCAATAACATCGGATTCTCTTTCTCCTTTCTTGACAGGCGATTTTGCTGCCGGAGGCCTTTCAAAAAGGCTTAACGATTGATCGTATTCATCGCCTCCCTAAGCCAAAACACCTTGCTCCATCTTTTTCAAGAGATGTGATAGCTAGAATTCACTTCTTTAAAACCAAGGATAATTTTCTAAAGGCACTAAGAAGTAATATTCCTCTACCGGATACATTTGTCAATCTGTCAATTTTTCCGGACCTCTCAGTGGGCACAATGCTCAAAAGAAAAGAGTTTGCTCCTTACATTGAGTTCCCGGTAAAGTTGGTGATCACCAAGGATAATCTTACTACTGTATGCAACTCACCTGCAATGGCGAAGGATCTTCTCCTGTCTTGGGACCTATTGACATCTGCTACGACCACTCCTCAGAAAAAGAGAACCACCAGACCGGAAGCTATTACCCCGCTTCGGTCCGAGAAGTATAACAGGTCCAAAACCTGTACAAATGACTGACAGTAACATCAGCAATAGCAGTCATTAAGTTCTCACGGTTCACACAGCTCTCTGGCTCTGAGCTCTAGTTCTTATCTTTACCAGTCCGACTGTTATTTCTTTCCTTGGTTTAGGCTATTGACTTGCCCTCTGGTCTATTTCTGAGATTCTCGGTGATATTTGACCTCCCCTTGTTATTCTGTTCAACAATTTGCATGTTGATTTGTCTGAACAAGGTTACTAGGTTTATAAAAGTTCTTCATTGCCATGTACTGCATTACTCTGATGCCATTATGGGTTTTGCTGAAGACGGGTTTAACAGTGATATGTTTGTCATAACAGCGATATGTTTGCCATATGTTATGCCTATCAAGTTTTTCACTTAATGTAAATGGCCTTAATTCACCATATAAAAGGTCATATCTTTGGAGAGAGGTTCTTAGATCCAATACCGATATGGTGTGTTTACAGGAAACTCATTACCGCAACAAAGACACATTTAGACTGAAACATAGAAAGTTTCCGCACTCATTCCACTACACACTGGATCTCAAAAAAGCGTGAGTATCTGTTCTCATTTAAGATTCCATCACTTTTTCTTATAATCAATTAGTTATTGACCCTAATGGATGATCCGTTATATTTAGAGATGGGCGAATTTCTAAAAAAATTGGTTCGCCGACTTCGACGAATTTTCCGACAAAATCCGTTTCGGTCCGAATTACTTTGGGACGAATTGCGTTAAAAAACAGCTATTTCCTGGCTGCACAGAGCCTGTAAGGTGCTGTAGAACATTGTGCCATGCTTAAATATGCAGAGGGAGCTTGGTTTGGTCTTCATCCAATGCTGTGTTTTAGTATGACACGCACATGACTGCCGCCGCTATTAGAATCGCTTCACTCTAAAATTCCCTGGGCACTTACAGGGGCAAAACTGACCACAAAACTGAAGCGGGAATGCAGCCTGATAAAGTCATGGCAGCGCCAGCTGGAAAAAACAAGCTGAGGGCTAAGATCCTACGATAGCGTCAAAGAACAAAGGAGTAGGTTACTGGTGCCGGCACAGGTCTCAGCACAGTAAGGGGACGTCACAGCAGGGGTCACTCCATGAGGCCAGAGCTTTAAACCATCACAGAATATGACAGAACCTGTTCTGTTAACCACTGATACATGTAGAGGCTCCCCCTGAATGAGTGAAGAGGGTGTCGACAGTAATTTTGCGTTGACGTCTCTGATCATTTTGCCCTTCCTTTCATCCGTCAGTGTCCACTTTCAATCGGTCAATAATCCATCAGTATTGCTAAGGCTAAAAACAAACAGAAGTTGATCCAAAACAGAGATGACCAGTAAAATGGGATATTTGCATGTCTTCTGTGTTCTGTATCAACTCCTGCTTTTGGCTAGACAATCCTGTTCCTTCCCATTCCTTCTGACAGGTGAAAAGAAGGGGAAAACTAAACATAGTGGCAACGTCATAGAGTGGTGAGGGTGGAAACAGCATTAGGAAACCACAGGGTGTTCCAGTGAGACAGTGATCACTTGACAGCAGCATGAGTAGGCCACAGAGGCACAACGACAAATTCTGGAGGTGGCAGCAACATCAGGAGCCCACAAAGTGGCACAATGACACAGTGTGGAGATGACGTCATCAACAGCAGCAGCATGAGGTGGCACCAACAGGAGTAGGCCACAGAGTAGCACAATGGCAGAGGGTGGAGGTGACGGCAGCAGCCACAGCAGTAGCATGAGGTCAGACAGTGGCACAATGACAAATTCTGGAGGTGGCAAAAACAGGAGTAGGCCACAGAGTGGCACAATGACAGAGTGTGGAGGTCACTGCAGGAGCAACAGCAGCAGCATGAGGTCAGAGAGTGGCACAATAACAGTGTGGTGGTCAGGGCAGCAGCCACAGCAGCAGCATGAGGTCAGACAGTGGCACAATGACAAATTCTGGAGGTGGCAAAAACAGGAGTAGGCCACAGAGTGGCACAATGACAGAGAGTGGAGGTGACAGCAGGAGCAACAACAGCAGCAGCAGTATGAGGTCAGAGAGTGGCACAATGACACAGTGTGGAGGTCACGGCACCAGCAGCAGCAGCATGAGGTCATAGAGTGGCACAATGACAGTGTGGAGGTGGGTGGCAATACCAGTCCCTGGTAAAGATGGTGGTAGACAGATGGAGAAACTGGCAGCAGATGTGTGGCGGCATCAGAATAGTGGCTGAGGCAGAAAATTTGAACCCAGAGTCATTTCTCAAAGTTTTGGTGAGGCGTCATGGCTGATGTAATCTGACACCTAAGGCATTAGTGTGTGGAAATCCTGGCCGATCCAGGCCTGATTCATCTTGACAAAGGTAAGTCGTTCCACATTTCCCGTGGACAAGCGGGTTCTCCTTGGGGTAACGATGGACCCCGCCGCATGGAACACCCGCTCTGATGCCACACTACTGGCTGGGCAGGACAGATTCTCCACTGCAAACACGGCAAGTTGCGGCCACACATCCAGTTTGGCTGCCAAGTAGTCCAGCGGATCTTCTAACTGGGGTGGCAGAGTGCATCTGGACCGGGAGATGATGGCAAAGAGAAACAGCTCCCTTTTGCAGAGGTGGTGGAGACTTGACTGGCTGCAATGGCACGCCACTGGGCGCTGCTGCTGCTGCTGTTCCTGCGGCGGCAGGATGGACCAACACATCTGAGCCATGTTTCTCCCAGGCCACAGGATGGTGACACTGCATGTGTTGACACAGCGCCGTGGTGCCAATGTTAGCTACCTGGCCACGCTTCACTTTCTGCCCTCAGATTCTACATATACCCATATTCGGCTTCTCCGGTGTCTTAGCAAAGAACTGCCACACCACCGAGTAGCTGACTACTACCACCGCTGCCTCGCTGAGCCCCTGTGCCGCTACTTTCTTGGACCTGCAAAGCGGGCTTTCTGCCCCGTGGCCATTTGGCTCCCGACCTTGCACTGCTGCTACCCTGCTGACTCACGGCCACACTACCCACTTGCTGGCTGCGCCGCTGCCTGACGCGCAAGCTGACGCCCTCTTCTCCTGATGATGATGAAGCCCTTGCTTCACCCGGCTTCTAAGTGCGGTCGGCTACATCAACATCAATTATTATTTGATCTTCACTGCTGTCCTCCTCACCGGTCTTGGTATGCAGATGCTGACCCCTCACAACATGACCTCCCATGCCACTCTCCACATCAATACTTTGCCGCCTACTGCAAGAAGCAGGTGATACTGGCCCCATTTCTTCGCTGCCAAGTAGCTGCTTACTGTCCTCCTCAAATGTTCATCCTCGCTGTATAGTGGCTGTATAGTAGAGCCCAGACCACATAGTAGATCTCTGGCTGAGGGAACCAGATGGGACAGATTCGGGTTGAAGACAGGTAAGGGCCGCTGACCCGCTCCCGGGCCATGCCAACTAAGGGTTGTGTCTGACGTTCCCACCGACTCTTGGCTGGGGTTGTCAGATGTCACCTGGGAGGAAGTGGATGACCTAGTCAACCAATCAAGAACCCTTGGGTTGCTGGTCAACACATGGCCACTAGATGACACCGGCAGTTCTGGCCTCACCGAGTGACCCCTGTTGCGACGTCCCCTTACTGTACTGTGACCTCTGCCTGCTCCAGGAATGTTTGTGCCACTGCCACTCGCATGTGAAGAGCTTGCCACCTCTCTGTCTGACATACTATTTTTTCAAAAATTTACAGACTCTGTTTAATGAAGATATCTGTATATGATAAATACACACACTGTATTTGACTCCAAATGACCCACTAACAGGCTTGGGTAACCCTTGGATATAAACTGCGCAAAAGAAATGAGCAGCCAAAAATTAACTGGTATGTGGCGTGTTAAAACGACGTGTATTTTACTGACTAACAAAGCAGAAACACGTTTAATTAACCTTCGGATATAAATTATGCTACAGGAAAATTTTCTTCTTTGGCGTTGAAAAACACCGTTTCTTTTACTGACTACAATAGCACAAACACGCTTAATTAACCCTTGGATATCAATTCGCGCAAAAGAAATGAGCAGCTAAAAATTAACTTGTATGTGGATTGTAAAAACGCTGTTTCTTTAACTGAATACAACAGCAACAGGCTTAGATAACCCTTAGATATTCAATGTGCTCCAGAACTGACCAGATAGCATCAAAATGTATATGCAGCTGCATTGGACGCACACTGGACTTCAATTCCAATACCCCACAAAATCAAAATTAGAACGTAAGAGAAGCAGTCTCTGAGAAAAGCTGAAACCCCCCCAAAAATCACTGTATAAAAGTTATTTCTCTTGTGTGATATCCCAGCTACTGGAGCTCCAGCAGCTACAACACGGCAAAGAGAGAGGAGTTTGAACTGCCAGCGTCGCGTCCGGACTTATATAGTGCGGTGATGTCCCAGAATCCCTCCGGTCTCTGATTGGCTTCATCTCTGCACATGTCATTGAGGATGTTCCTTTCTTCCTCCCAGAGTTCTTTGCCCCATGTAACGCCATGTGCTTGCAGCCATTTTATCAATTAAAAACACGCTTTGTTACCGCGAATCACCCCAAACTTCTACTTTGTTCAGAATCGAAGTTTTCCTGAAATTCTAAACGAATTCCACTTCGTTAGAATCAATTCGCCCATCTCTAGTTATATTGCAATGTACATTAAATGCGGTATGGTATACCATTGTAGTACTTTATTTTACTTTAATTCCCACCAGATGTCTTTTGTCACTAGTTCTTGCTAAAGCGAAAAAAAATCCTTAAAGGGAACCTTTTAGTCTGTGGAGACTTTAACATTGTTATAGACAGAACCAAGGATAAGTCTTGTAGAGGTTCGAGGCATACCTCTGATCTTAAAGACTTTATCTTAGAAGAAAACCTGCATGACTCATGGCACTATTGTCACCCAGAGGAATTGGGCTTTGCTCATTACTCTGTGGCTAAGAATTCGCATGCTAGAATTGATTTCTTCTTACTTAATAGGAAAGCGTTACAAATTGTTTCTCATTCAAGAATAGGCTTTAAAATGTTCTCCGATTATACCCCAATATATCTCACAGTAAGGGATTGTTTCTCCCCCCCCATTTAATTCCCCATGGCATCTCAATAATCTTTTACTTAAATGGGTCGTCTTGCTACAAGGATTGCTTTTTATGTTAAAGATCTTGCAAATACAAGTCACTTTGCAATATGTGTCCATTAACAGTGTCCTACCTATTCCGAGATATCCCCTCTTGTATGGGCTGCATCAGCTCCTCAGGTTGCTATAGCTACAGACCTGTTCAATCTCTCATGATAGGCTGCCAGCACTGGTTGCAATAGCTACAGACCTGTTTGATCTCTCCTGATAGGCTGCCGGCACTGGTCGCTATAGCTACAGACCTGACTTCTACTGCAGCCTAGTAGAAGCCAATAAACATGCCCCTGAATTCAAAATGAAACCAAGAAAACAGGACTGAGATAAAATGAATCAATGTAGTTAGAGATTTCTCAAAAATTAAATTTCTCAAAAATTCGATTCGCCAAGTTCGCCGAATTTTCCGGCAAAATTATTTTCGAACCGAATTTATTAGCGGCCAATCGCATTAAAAACAGCTATTTCCTGGCTGCAGAGAGCCTGTAGGGTGTTGTAGAACATTGTTCCATTAAACATTGTGACATTTTATTATGCATATACTGAACAGTCTGTGCATTAAAACAATGTAGTGAAAATGGATACTTAAGTTTTTCGATGCGACTCTATTCATGCCGTTCACATTCGTCCGTACAACAGACTTCTTACCCACACATGGGTTCGAGAGGAGACGCCGGGAGACTGGGCGGTCAGCATCCACGCAAGCAGTGCAATGTTTCGAGGAGAGACCTCCTCTTTCTCAAGCATGCACAGATGGATAAGTATACCTCTTAAATACCATTACAACAAAATTAAAACAAATATACATTCATAAAAATACTTTTAAATTAAGGGCTTCATTCAAGCCTTTCGAGGTCATAGCCTCCATAAAAGTTATCCAGTAGGCTCCACTTTGTAGTAGTTTCTTAGATAACTGTGCTTTGATTTTACTGTTGATTTCTTTAAGTTTTGCAGGAATATCCAACTTAAAATGAATTTTTTACAGGAAATGAGGCGTGTAGGTTCCATAAATAAATCAGTGTGGAGTAAACTACATACTAAGAATCAGTATGATCCTGATGTTAAGTCTCCAACATTAGAAGTGTTTCAACAGTTAGTCATTAGGGATGTTAAATAGTGATGAACGATTGTGTCAACTATCGTTATTGAGTCGATAGTCGATATCAACAATTATCATGACGATAGTCGATAACAGATTATCGCCGATGACCAATAAAGTCTAAGGGAGAGGAACACAACCTTCATTCTTACACCCAAACAGGGGGTGAAAAGCTAGAATTAACATCCACAACAGTAAACTGGATATGTGCTACATCTTAGGCAAGACAATTAGGCAACAAGAGTCACAGAAAAAAACTGACAGACTATTCACTATCCCTGTCTTGTACCACAGCATGACCCATAAACCTGCATGACCCACAAATTAAAAGGTGCCAGAAGGCAGTATTATTTGAACCATCATTTTAGTGACGGAAAAGATTTTGAACCACATTAGTTGCAGGACATTGCTATGCTGTCGGACCAGCATGACCCTAAATTCATAACCCACGATTAAAGTGCTGAAAGCAGTCTTGAACACATTTATTGAACTGACATTGACCCTGTCCTGGACCGCAGCATGACCCTCAAACCTGCCTGACCCACAGATTAAAAAGTGCCGGAAAAAGGAGTATTTGAACCACCATTTTAGTTGAACTGGACATTGACTATACTTGTTCTGTACCGCAGCATGACCCTTAAACCTGTATGACCCACAGATTAAAAAGTGATGGAAAAAGGAGTCTTTGAACCACCATTTTATTTGAACTGGACATTGACTATAACTGTCCTGTACCATAGTATGACCAACAACCCTGCATGACCACCGATTAAAAAATTACGAAAAAAGGAGTCGTTGAACAACTATTTTAGTTGAACTGGACATTGACTATACCTGTCCTGGACCGCAGCATGACCCCAAAACCCGCTTGACCCACAGATTAAAAAGTGTCGGAAAAAGGAGTCTATGAACCACCATTTTATTTGAACTGGACATTGACTATACCTGCCTGTACCGCAGCAGCCCTTAAACTTCTGAAAACAATAAAAGTGCCGGAAAAAGAGTCTATAACCACCATTTTATTTGAATGGACATTGACTATACTGCTTACGCACATGACCCTAAACCTTTGAAAAACAGATTAAAAAGTGCCGGAAAAAGGAGTCTTTGAACCACCATTTTAGTTGAACTGAACAATGACTATACCTGTCCTGTACCCAGGGCCGCCATCAGAAATTTCAGGGCCCCGTACAGCTGAAGAGTCTGGGCCCCCCCCTTACTAACTCCACCCCCTTGCTGCCCCGACCCCACCCACAACCCCTTACACCAGAAAAAAAGTTTTTTTCTGTGATGAACAAGGGAAAAAAAAAGCAATTGCGCCATTGTTTTTTGATTTGGTTCTTGTTGGATTATATAATATACAGTTTATCTGTATTTTGCGGGTCAGTATGTATACAGGAGCCAGCAAATACCGCCAGATGATCACCGCGTGTCACCACTGTTATTGACCAAACCAGTATACCCAGACCAATAATACCAATAGCAACAATATACAAGGACCAAATAATACCCCACATATCATGGCCATATGGTGACTAATACCACTGTAATGTTACTGATTAAACCAGCATACCAAGACCAATATCACCAAGTAACAACAATATACAAAGACCAAATAATACCACCACATCATCACCACATATCTCCACCATAAAGAAACTGAATAATACCGCCATACTGTTACTGAATATAAACCATTACACCAAGACAAATATTACTGCCATACAGTGACCATATAGTGGTAGATACAAGTGTACACAGTGCAGTTACATTTAGTGACTCACAGCTGATGTCTTTTCTGATGTCGTTCATTTTCTTTTCTCTTCCCCATTTGCACCAGACCACAGTGATAACATCTCGTGGCTGCCACTTGTCCCTGTAGAATTCACAACACAAATACCTGAGACTTCACATTTTTCTATCACCTTCCCACCTGTGCCCCCACCCAAATGTACAAATTCCCGATACATAGTAGCCCAAATGGTAATAATTACACCCCTAGTGACCAAGTAGTTAGATATATAGGCTTCTTGTAGAAGTAGTTCATTAAGACTCCTAGCATGTAAATAGGAATATAGGTTCCCCTCTTGTAGGTAGGTATATAGGGCCCCCAGAAGGTAGAATCCCCCAGTTGATAGTTTAGAGTCCCCCCAGTAAGTAGTTAGATAGGGGCCTCCAGACGGTCGGTAGATAGGTATAGTCTGCCCAGTAGGTATGTATGGACCACCAGAAGGTAGGTAGATAGCAGGCCCACAGTAGATAGGTAGATAGGGCCCCCACATCTAAGAGACCTGCAAGGTGCCCCACAAGAGGCCCAACACTTTTCAGGGCTCTTAAAGAGGACAATAAAAAAACACCTCTGGGCCCTAAAAGAGGCCTCACCCTTTTCAGGGCCTCACATTTGGACAAAAAAAATATCTTTGGGCCCCGCAAGAGGCCCTACACTTTTTAGGGCCCCGCAAGATGCCCCACACCTTTTAGGGCCCCGCAAGATGCACATTTTAGGGCCCTGCAAGAGGCCCCAAACAAAAGCAAAATTAAAAGTCTACAGTGTGGGTGGAGGGGCCGCACAGAAGAATGAGGAGGGTCCGTTGGAGGAACGAGGAGGAGGGGCACGGCCTCAGAGGCAGTCGTAGCTAAATGCATTTACATAGAACAATCCTTTTTCTTAATTACTTACTTCAGTACAGGAGCCGTGACAGGACAGGAACCGCGGCTCCCTTCTCTCCATGTGCGCGGCACCGGCCGGGATGCTATGATACACGTGACAAATTAAACCAAATTAAACTGTGTAGACATCCCGGCCGGTGCCACGCACATGGAGAGAGGGGAGCCGCGGTTCCTGTCCTGTCACGGCTCCTGTACTGAAGTAAGTAATTAAGAAAAAGGATTGTTCTATGTAAATGCATTTAGCTACGACTGCCTCTGAGGCCGGGCCCCTCCTGCCACAGACAGTGTAAACCCTCCTCGTTTTTCTGCGGGCCGGGCCCCTCCTTATACTTCTGCGGGCCGGGCCCCTCCTCCGACAGCGTGCCGCGTCCCTCCTCGTACTTCTGCGGGCCCCTCCTCCGACAGCGTGCCGCGCCCCTCCTCGTACTTCTGCGTGCCGGGCCCCTCCTCCGACAGCTTGCCGCGCACCTCCTCGTACTTCTGAGGGCCGGGCCCCTCCTCCGACAGCGTGCCACGCCCCTCCGCGTACTTCTGCGGGCTGGGCCCCTCCTCCGACAGCTTGCCACGCCCCTCCTTGTACATCTGCGGGCCCCTCCTCCGACAGCGTGCCACGCCCCTCCTGTTTCCTCCCCCAGTACAGCCCAGCCGTCCGTGAAACAAGAGGGCCTGCTTTCACCGGGCCACCTTGTTTCACGTTTTCCTCCAGGCCCTGTACAGCAGTACCGGTAGTACTGCCTTTATGGCGGCCCTGCCTGTACCGCAGCATGACCCTTAAACCTGTCTGACCCACAGATTAAAAAATGCCGGAAAAAGGAGTCTTTGAACCACCATTTTAGTTGAACTGGACATTGACTATATCTGTCCTGTACCGTAGTATGACCCTCAACCCTGCATGACCACAGATTAAAAAATGACAGAAAAAGGAGTCGTTGAACCACCATTTTAGTTGAACTGGACATTGACTATACCTGTCCTGGACCGCAGCATGACCCTCAAACCTGCATGACCCACAGATTAGAAAGTGCCGGAAGAAAGTAGTCTTTGAAGCAGTATTTTAGTGAAATAGACATTGACTATCCATATCCTGTAACGCAGCATGACCCAAAAGCCCGCACAGGTGCCCTTATGGACCATCAGCAGAAAATTTCGCAATAGGAAATAAACAATATTAAAAAACAACTAGTTTTCCAATACTGCTGCGGCTAGAGGTACTTGCCATTCTACTGGTGACATTGTACCACCGTGACATTAGAATGTGAAGCAAACGAAATAGATTTCCCCAGTAGGTCAACGAGGCTTGTCTGAAAATCCTGCATTCTACCGTCAAGTGGGTTGAAGGAAATTACTGATCAAGGCAGGTGAGGCTGGCAGGGCCGAAGTTACAGTTGGTGTGGTGAGAGCCAGGGCTGGCATCCGTCATCTATTAACACGGCAAAAATGCCCTTATGACGCAGCAATGAAAACAGTCGTGCTGAAGCAGAATGCGGAAGCGGGAGTGTGAGCTAAGACCTCCAGCCTTCCTCAGTACACAGTCAAGACCTGGGTAGCGCTTGAGAAATTTCTGCCTCTACGAGAGCGCTTGCCCCTCCGTATGAGTGCTGACCAATTGAGCTTCACTTGGAAATGCTGGTGGTTGACGCTCCTGTTCCACCCAGGTGCCCTTTTTCTTGGCTTTCTTTTTCTCGTTTTACTCAACGTGCTGGAGGAAATTGTCTCTGTTCTTGGGGTGGCGAATGTGCTCCATACTCCATGTCCTCTGAATAACCTACATCTGTTCAAGTCTTCCTGTACCTCCCTTGTACAATTCAGAGGAATATTTGTATCAGCTATTTTGTACAATCAAGTTTTTTATTAGTTTAATTCTAGAAAACACATTTTTAAAATAGGATGGAATCCCACGTCTCTGTTTCTCTTTTTTCTAATTGTATTGAATGGGTTGTCTCACTACAGGGATTGCTAGCTATGTTAAAGATCTTGCAAAAACAAGTCATTTTGCAATATGTGTCCATTAACAGTGTCCTACCTATTCCTGTTTTTGACAGCACCATGCCCCATAAAATTCAAAACATGACCCTTCAGCCACTGTTGACAATTGTGAAGAGCAAATGTCTGTTAGAAACCACATTTTTTACTATAGGACCTGTAGGATAGCTGTATTTCACAGCAACATGCCCCCAAAAATTCAAAACATGACCCTTTGGCCACTCTTGACAATTGTGAAGAACAAATGTCTGTTAGAAACCTTATTTTTTATAATAGGACCTGTAGGATAGCTGTATTCCACAGCAAAATGCCTCCAACAATTCAAAACATGACCCTTTGGCCACTCTTGACAATTGTGAAGAACAAATGTCTGTTAGAAACCAAATTTTGTTTTAAAATAGGACCTGTAGTGTAACTGGATTTCAGAGCAGCATGACCCAAAAAAAAATATAAAAATGACTTCTCAGCCACTGTTAAAAATCGTGAAGGAGAAATGCCACTTAGAAGCCAAATTTCTGTTCCAAAGGACCTTGATTATAGCTGTATCTCACAGCACCATGACCCAAAACCATTTAATGAAGAAGTGAGTAAATGGAATAAGTTTTTTTTCATGAAACCATGTACAATTGGTGTCTTTTACAGTCTCCTCACCGCAAAACCAGCAAAATGACCTTTTGGGAACTGAGAATAAAAATTGCAGTAAGAAATGATCATTTTTAAAAAAAAGTTTTCAAGAGGACCATTTCTTTTGGAAGAGGAATGTGAAGTAGACCGGCAACCAATCGGTGACCTCGGCAATTGGGGCCAAAACATCATTAGAGATCCACGCCTGATTCATCTTGATGAAAGTCAAACGATCCACATTATCAGTGGAAATCCAGATGCGTTTGTCTGTAATGACTCCTCCAGCTGTGCTGAAGGTCCGCCCAGATATGATGCTGGCTGCTGGGCAGGACAACACTTCTATGGTGTGGGGAGCGAACTCGGGCCATTCATCCATTTTGGATACCCAGAAGTCGATTGGGTCCGGAACACATCCAAAAACATTGGTGTTGAGACACAGATAGTCGTGCACCATGATCTTAAGCCGGTCTCTGTGTGTTGTACGTGTGCCCTGCATTACATGTGTTGGTGAGGTGGAAAATAAGGATTGCCAGAGGTCCCTCATTAGGCTTCTGTCACAATGCCTGCTGCTGCTTCTGCCATGGCTACTTGGCACTTTACTGCTGTCACGTTGCTGACGTTGTTCCACCATGACATTTGAAGAACATGATGCAGACACAACAGATGCCTCCAGTTGATCAATCAGCACGGTCTCCAATTCTTGCATTTTACTCTCTATTTGGGTGGGTGGAAGGAAAGTGCTGAGTTTTGCTTTGTACCGGGGATCAAGGAGGGTGGCCACCCAGTAACTGTTGATAATTTTGATGGCCTTAATGCGAGGATCATGTTGGAGGAAATGGAGCATCCAAGCACTCATGTGAGAGATGGAGCCTTGATTTCCCAAGCCTCTGGGTGGAGGGGCACTAGCAAACTGATCTTCCTCATCTTCATCCTCTGCCTCATATCCGTGCCAACCTCTTTCCAAGGCAGGGACATCAGTAATGTCGGGGTCCAGGAATACCTCCTCCACCTCCGCTTCCTCCGCCTCAGCATCAACACAGCCCTGACTTGCCTCAGATGCTGTACCCTGAGAGCTGAGGCACCGCCTTGCACTAGCCCTGGACCCCGAACCACTGCCTAATGAAAACCAATAAAGTTGTGAAACTGTCTGGCCTTCTGGATGCGACGGAGAGAAAGGCTCTGTGTCCGCATCTGTGTCCGTCTCCTCCTCCATCGCTGGTGGGACCTGCTGTTTCAGAGTGTCCAACGATTGTTCCAGAACTAAGGTCACCACAATGCTAATGCTGACAAGGGCATTGTCCGCATTGACCATTTTGGTGGCTTCTTCAAAACTGGCAAGGATGGTGCAGAGCTCTTTCACCTGCCTCCACTCTCGGTGGCTTAACACCCCAAGGTCCGCACTGCTGCTTGTCAGCCCATGTGTCATTTCGTAATGCGTAATGGCATTGCGCTGCTGCCACAAACGCTGGAGCATGTGGAGGGTGGAATTCAACAATGAGACGGTTGACGGCGAGGCCGAGCTGATGCTGTAGCGCAGCCAGCCGGGACGAAGCACGGTGCGAATGGTGGAAGTGTGAGCTCAGACCTCGAGCCTTCCTCAGCAGGCAGTCCAGACTCGGGTAGCGCTTTAGTAATTTCTGGACGTTGAGGTTCATGACACGTGCAAGGCAAGGGATGTGCTCCAGCCTACCGATCTTAAGGGTGGCCAGGAGATTTCGACCGTTATCGCACACCACCTTGCCTGGCACAAGGTTCTTGTCACCCGCCAGCGCTCGGTCTCGTTGCAAAGAGCCATCCACAGCTCCTGACCTGTGTGTTGACGGTCTCCAAGACAGATTAATTTCAACACGGCTTGTTTTCTCTGGGCATGTGATGCTACCAGTGGACCTTGGGGGAAAGAACCCTGCACCATCCCTGTGGTTTTGAAGAGCAAGCGCAGTGCCAGAGAGCCACCATCACCACCAGAGACATCCACCCAGCTGTCACAGAGATATGCAGCCTTGACCGTGCTTACTAGTCCATGTATCAGTGGTCAGATGGACTTTGCTGGACACAGATGCAGACAATGCGTTGGAGATTTTAGATGACACGTGTGGCCAGGGCAGGGATGGCTTTTTGGAAAAAGAAATGCCTGCTCGGCATCTGGTATTGAGGGCAGGAAAGGGCCATGACGTTGCGGAACCCATCTGTGTCCACCAGAAAGGCAACATTTCCAAGGCCAAAAGACTGGCAATGCCGACATTCAGGCTGTTGGCTTTGGGATGGTTTGGGTTAAAGTGTTTCTTCTGCTGCCAAACCTTGTAGACAGAAGGCTGTCCGCTATACGGCTGGCAGGTCAAACTGGTGGAGGAAAAAGGGTAGGCTGTGTCTGTTGGTGCTGGTGGTACTCGGGTGATGGTGGAGGCTGAAGCGGAGGTTGATCCTTGATCATGACGCTGAGAGACATGGGCAGCTGGGAACGCTTGGTTTTGGAAGTGGCGGAGGAGGCGGAGACAGTGGGTGTGACAGTAGTTGGAAGCCCGGGATCGGTGTGGCCTTTCTTCGCCAAGTGTTCCCTCCATTTCAACTCATGCATTCGCTGCATGTGACTAGACATGGTGGTGGTTAAACACCTAAGATTCTTTCCTCTACTTATGCGTTTACAGCAAAGGCGGCATATGTCATCGCTGGATGAATCAGAGGCTTGATGAAAAAAGGCCCAGGCTTGAGAGGTCCTGGACCTTTTCGACGGCGATAAGCGAGGAGCAGTGTTTCCGCTGATTATGGCTGGCGGAATATTCTCAGCAGACTTGTGCGACCGCCCTCTCCCTTTTTGAGGTGGGACCCATACTGACACTACCCCATTGTCTTCCTCCTCGTCCAGTGATGAAGCACCCACAAGCAAATTCTGCTGAAAAGACCACGTTGGATCCGCAATGATGTCGTCGTTACCGCCGCCACCGCCTTCTGACCCCAACCGCATTTTGTCATCAAAGAGGTCTTCAGAAAATGGATTATCCACAGTGGTGGGTACATGAGGTGACATTTGGGCTGCCTTTGCTTCATGTTGGACGGATGCTGACGATGATGATGACGACATTTGTGGCCGTGACTGGGAGGATGAGGAGGTAAGACTGCTGGATGCAGGTTGCATTAACCACTGAAGAACAGATTGGCGACGCTGTTCGTTACTGAGATTCACAGGGCACGGACCCATCATTGACAGGCCTGACGGTCCTGCAACCGACGATCCGCTGGCTTGCGTGTTTTCGAGAGTTTTGGAAGAGTTTTTGACAGTCTCTTATTGAAAGACGGCAAATCACAGGTATTCTTTAATCCCTCTAATTTCCAACAGCCAATTAGGATTAGAAACAGATTTGTTTCTATCAAATATCTGTGAAATGCGGTCTGGTGGAAGAACCGTAACACAAAATCAACAGTGTTCTTCCTTCAGTCCCTGAGATTTACAACTGCCCAGTAGAACTAGCAATTGATAGTTTTCAACAAACTATCGTACAAATGCACGATTAGTGCCAAACTGAGACGCACTGAGTGAAATAGAAGTATTAAAATGTTATATGGATTAATATGGCAGCCTTCGCACCACTGACTACAGGCGCAATTTACTATAAAATATGTATAACACAATATGTGTACAACTGAGCTCTTTGCGGCAAACAGATGCATGGACTGCAATAAGAGTATTTAAATGTTATATGGATTAATATGGCGGCCTTCGCACCACTGACTACAGGCGCAATTTACTAGGAAATATGTAGAACACAATTTGTGTACAACTGAGCTCTCTGCGCCAAACAGATGCACGGACTGCAATAAGAGTATTTAAAGTTTATATGGATTAATAGGGCGGTCTTTGCACCACTGACTACAGGTGTAATTTACATTCAAATATGTATAACACAATATGCATACAACTGAGGTCTTTGCGGCAAACAGACGCACAGACTTAAATAAAACTCTTTAAAAGTTATAGGGATAAGTTATGTCGGTTTTTGGAAACACTGACATGCAGTGATTGCAATAGAACTGAAAACACAGGGACAATTTCAACTCCTATCAGAGGTCTGCTGTCCAAAAAAGTGGTAAAAAACAATGCTTTTTCAATTGAAGATCACAGAACACACTGAGCTGCAAAATATCTTTCTTTCAAATTCCTCTCTTCCTGCCGCCCGTCACGCAGCCGCCCCTCCCTCCCCACAGCTTCACACACAAGTAGATATCCTTAAAACTTTCTCTAACTAAATAAGAAGGGAAATTCTCTAATCTAACTCTATTCTAAGCTGTAGGTGGATGGATGGTTTCTTGTATTAGAAGAAACTATCCATCAGAACTGTTAGAACAGCTATTGCTTTAAAAGCAGAGAGACAAGTCCTGCTGTGAAGTGTGATAGACAGAATGAGCTCAAACAGGAAATGCAGTTGCATAGATAAAACAAGGTCATGTGATTTTTGCAGCCAATGAGATCCATACACTGCAAAGTGGTGACGTTGTACATCCTCCTCACCCCCCTCTATCCTCGGAGCTGATTGACTGGCCGCCAAAATGACAGGAAACGTTGAAAATGGCGCGATAGTAATAGATTATCTGTAAGATTGTCATCTAAACTATCACGTGATTGAAAATTTCCGATAAGCCTATAAACCGTGCCGATTTCAACTTTTGGCGATAATATCGCTCATCCCTAGTGCTAACCCCTTACCGACATTTTACGTACCAATACGTCAAGGTCTGGTAGGGGTTCCCGCAAATTGACGTATGGGTACGTCATGGTGATCTTGCGCGCTCACAAGCGTAGCGCGCAAAATCGCGGCATGGAACTAGCGGTATATTACTGCTGGCATCATGCCGTATCCCCCACGGCCGGAGTGAGCTCCAGCCGCGGAGGATTAACCCCCACGATGTCGCAACATCGTGGTCGCGACATCTCAGCTGCGGGCAGCAGGAATGAGCTCCTGCTGCTCGCGATCCGGCACAGTAACGGTGCTCTGCGCCGCTACTGGTCTCCATACCAGACAGCCCAGATGCTGAATGACAGCATCCGGGTTGTCTGGTGACATCACGATGTCCACAATGCATTGTGGGCAGCGTGACTGACAGTTGTCATGGAGACCAGTACACAGCTATAAGCTGTGTGCTGATCTCCTATTGTATGAACGATTTTTGTTCATCCCGCAGCACATAAAATGTAGTAAAAATTCATCAAAAACTCATATCAACATCAAAGTGATGCCAATTAAAACGTCAGTTCATCCCGCAAAAAAAAAGTCCTTACACAGCTCTGTATACGGAAAAATTAAAACTTTATGGCTATCAGAAGATAGCAATGCATAAATATTGTTTTACACAATAAAAACACTTTAGAAAAAAAAAAAATTGTGCTTCCACATAAAAAAACTATATAAATTGGGTATCTCTGTAATCATCTCAACCCACAGAGTCAAACTAACTTGTCATGGATACTGCACGGTGAACGCTATTAAAAATAAAAATAAAAAACCCTGCTAGGATTGCAGTATTTTCTTCACCCTGCCTTCCAAAAAATGGATTTAAAAGCGATCATAAAGTCTTGTCCCCCCAAAAATGATACCAATAAAAACGTCAACGTATCCTGCAAAAAAAAAAAGTCGCTATACAGCTCCATAAACAGAAAAATAAAAAAGTTATGGCTCTCAGACTATTGCGATGCAAAAACGTGTTTTCCTTTTCAAATAAAAGGGTTTTTATTGTGTAAAAGCAGTTAAATATTTAAAAAAATACAAATTTGGTATCGCTGTAATCATATCAACCTTATGAGTAAAGATAGCATGTCATTTATACCAAACAATGACCGCTGTAAAAAATAAAAAACTCTACCAGGATTGCTGTATTTTGTTCAAAATACCTCACAAAAACCTTGATAAAAAGTGATTAAAGCGTCACATGCACCTCTTAATGGTACTAATAAAAACATCAACTCATCTCGTAAAAAACAAGCCCACAATCAGCTCTATACACAAAGAATTAAAAAAGCTATGGCTGTCAGAATAGGACAACATAAAAACGCAACTTTTTATAAACTCACTTCTATTGTGCAAAAGTAATAAAACATAAAAAACTATATAAAATTTATATCATTGTAATTGTACCGACCCACAAAGTAAAGTTATCCCATATGGCGAATACTGTAAAAATGAAGCCCAAAAACAATGGCGGAACTGCGTCCCCCCCAAAAAAACAAATTTCATGGCCCAATGCTAAAAAAAAACTACGGAACACCTGTGCGCCCAAAATGCAAAATACACCCTTAGATGAGATCTCTGAGGGGTGTTGAATCCAAAATGGGGCAACTTCTGGAAGGTTTCACCTGTTCTAGTACTTTGGGGGCTTTGCAGATGCGACATGGCCCCACCAATATCTGTGCTCCAAAAGCCAAATACCACTCCCTCCCGTGTACACCCTGCCGGGCACCCAAACAGCAGTTTACACCCACATGTAGGGTATTGCCGAACTTGGAAGAAATTGCGTAACATAATTTTGGGTACTTTTTCTCCAGGATTCCTTGTAAAAATTAAACATTTTCAGCTAAAATTGCAGATTATTGGAAAAAATATTTTTTTTTTTATTTTAAGAGCCGAACGCTAAAAAAATGTATGAAACACCTGTGGGGTCGATATACTCACTGCACCTCTGAATATATTCCATAAGGGGTGTAGTTTCCAATATGGGGTCTTTTTAGGGGAGTTTATTAGGTTTTGGCACGTTAGGGTGTCCGCAAACCTGAAATGGCGCCTAAGTAAAATTGTAATGAAAATGAGACCCCAGAGTCTGGTAGGGCCTCCTTCTATTCTGAGGCTTGTGGTTGAGCCAAATAGCGCACTAGGGCCACATATGGGATATCTCTGAAAACGTCAGAATCTGAGGAATCAATATTAAGCTACATTTCCATGGTCACATCTATTGTGTTCCAGTGAATAATGAATAAAAATTGAAAATCTGCAAAAAAAGTGAAATTTTGAAATTTCACCTCCACTTTGCTTTAATTTCTGTGAAATATCTAAAGGGTCAACAACTTCTTAAATGCTTTTTTAAATACTTTAAGGGGTGTAGTTTCTTAGATGGGGTCATTTATTGGGGGATCTAACATACAGGCCCCTCAAAGCCATGTCAGAACTTGACTGGTACCTAAAAAAATCTATTTTGCAAATTTTCTTGAAAATGTGAAAAAGCCCCTTAATGTGGTACAAAAAAAAAATATTTTTTAAATTATGCCAACCTACAGTAGACATTATAGATGCCAGTTATAAACTATTTTGAGTGGAATAACTATCTGTCTTACACGCAGAAAGTTTTGCAAATTTTCATGATATTTTCATATTTTTCACAAATAAACAAGGACTTTTTGGACCATAATGTATTACTAACTTAAAGCACAATGTGTCACGAGACAACAATCTCTGAATCACATGGATAGGTAAAAGTGTCAAAAAGTTATTCTCACATAAAGTGACACATGTCAGATTTTAAAACCAGGGCTCTGTCAGGAAGGCCAAAACTAGCTCCGGCGGTAAGGGGTTAAACAACAGTGGGAAAAGATCAGTAAGAAAATAAATAGGAGTAATTTAACTTTTAAAGAAAGAGAGGCACTAGCACAATTGAAAGGGGACACTGCCATTGACACATTACAGAAAACAGTACTTCAAGGAATTATTATAATACCGAATAAAGCTATATTAAGCAAGAAAATTCTAGGGTCCCATATTATATATGGTTCCTAAAATTCACAAATCGCTAACTACTCCACCAGGATAAACCAAATTTTGGTTTTTTGGGCATAGACCTATGCGGAAAAGCCGTTAGCTTTCTATCTTGATAGCTTTCTTCAGATAGCGGTCAAGAAGGAACAGCATATTTTGCAATAAAACCAGAAAAATTTTTTTTGGGGGCATAAAAAGTTTTTGGATTGTAAAAAAATTGATTTTTGATATTCACTCTTGTTTATTAATTTGCTGTAAAACGAACATCCCTTATTTTGAAAGTGTGACAGCAGTCAGAGATACACTTAGTAACAAGGGTTAAATTTTTTCTAACCAACATTTTGGTATTTTTAATGAAATTTTTTAAACCCATTGTTCTCACAAAAAATTTTTTTTTTAGATTTGGAGAAACTTTTAATTTTCCATCTCCCAGGCCCCTTCGAGGGGTTTCCCCTGTAGCACCAATTTATGCACACATCTTCATGACATCATTGGAAAAGGAATGTGTGTTTCATTCTGTGTTTCAACAAAATATTTTATTTTTGGTGTAAAATAGGGGGACGAATTTTTAAAATTTTTTGGGCTGGATCTAAACCCAAAAAAATTTTGGGAAGACTTCATCACACATATAAATAAGGTCCATTCTTTGATCAAATTTTTACATTACAAAACCAAAAAAGCGTTTTTGGGAACCCTAACTCTAGATTAAAAAGGGAAGGGTTTCAACGTTAACCACTTGTTGTATAAAAAAGACACAGATTGCAACAATGTTCTACACCATGACAGTCAACATGCCCCACATATGTTCAATAGCATTATGAAAGAGCAATTTATTCGAGTTCATCATATTTGTTCTAGTGATGACAAGTACTGTGAAAATATAAGAAAACCCTTAATTTTAACTTTTGGGTGAGAGAGGATATGACAGAAAAAAGCCGTAAAAAAAAGGGGTATCAAATTACTTGCCTTTGGCCCCGGTAACGATCTTTTGAAAAAACAATGCAAAAATAAAAAAAAAGAAAAAGGGAATTTGCCTACTTTTCCCGATAAATGATCCCCAATGTTTGGCATTATCAAACGGGAGATACAAAAAACATTGGGAGATCTTGCAATCTGACCCAAAATTTGGGTCTCTCTTCAAAGATCCACCAATATGGATTTACTACAATGGAAAAACGCTAGGTCAACAACTAGTTTCATCTGATATAAGCAAAAAGGGCAGACAGAGTCATAAACAAAGGACTATTAGATCAGTCCGATCCGGCACCTTCCCCTGTTTTTTAAATTTTCCAAAAATTTCAAATAAAAAAATTTTAAAAGGGAAAAAAAAAAATTTAAACTGCAAAAGGTCTTTCTATCAAGATAAAAGGCTTTTTTACTTGCGATAGTGATGGGGTAATAAATTGAAAAAATTTTCTCCCCGTGGGAAAATATATATTGGGGGGAAACTAGCAGAATTTTTCAAAACAGGATTAACAAAAATAAATCCCATGATTAGACAATTTTAAAAACAAAGAAAACGAAAGGGGTAAAGTTAGTGAAGAGAAAATTTATTTGGGGGAACATCGCTAGCACGTCCCCTTTTTTTCTGAAGCCCACGGGATTTCAGGGAAAAGGGGGTGGGGTGGGACTTGAAAGGTTAAAATTCAGGGTAAAGCACAGCATCTAAAAACTATTACAAAAAGAAGCCCCACTGGGTAACTTTTATGGAGGCAAAACCTCGAAAGGGTTTAATAAGCCCTTAAATTTTAAAAGTATTTTTAAAGAATGATATTTGTTTTAATTTTGTTTTAATGGTATTTAAAAAGGTTTTACTTATCCATCCTTGCAATGCTTTAGAAAGAGGGGTTTTCCCCCCTTGAAACGTTTCCCCTGCTTTCAAGGGAAAGCTGAGGGCCCGGTCTCCCCGGCGTCTTCCTCTCGACCATGGGGGTAAAAAAATCTTTTTGTACGGGCGAATTTTAACGGCATGAATAGAACCCCAAACAAAAACTTAAGTATCCCTTTTCCCCTAAAAATTTTTGTAGCAACATTGGTTTTTAAAAGCACGGCATTCAGTATATGCATAATAAAATGTTAAGATTTTTAATGGAAAACCCCCCATACCCACCCCCTTTTTTTCCCGAAAATAAAACAGCGGGCTTTTTTTTAAAATTTTTTCTCCAAAAAAATGCACTATGCCCTTTTTTTCAGGGGGAAATCTTTTTTTTCCCCCCAAATAACTTATAGCAATTTTATACTAGTGTGTGTGAATATACATTTTTTGCCCCAAACAAACTTAAACTCTATCAGGGTTTTCCCAAACAATAAAGAAATAAAACCCTTTAAATTTTAAATTTTGTATAACACTAACCTCCAAAAACACACTATTTAAAAACCCCGATTTTCTAGCCTCTTTAATTTATCCCCTTTTTAAATTTTGAAAAGGGTTTAAAATCCCTTTTTTATTATCAAATCTGGGGAAAAACCCCACCCAAAAAGGGGGCCTTATATTTACAAATGACTTACTAACTCCAATAATCATCCAAAAAAAAACCTATTGGGCCCGTCATCCCCAAAACCCCATGGGCAAAAAACAATAAAGGTTTCCCTTTTTGAGACCCTCTGCAGCGGGTGACACTTGTTTGAAAAAGGTAGAAATCACAAATTAAAATGTCATGCCCGACCTCCCCAACATTTTACCAACTAAATGGCTTCATCAGGAACAAAAGCCCGGGCCCCCAAAGGGGGCTCGCCCCATTTTCCTTTTTTATCAATTTTTGGGACACACCCATTCCCGGTGGGTCACCAAATTGGGGCCCCCAAGATTCAAAAAATACCCATTCCCCCTTTTTTTTTCTCTCCCCGCATCAACCCGAAACTATGTGCTCTGCTACTGCGTTCTTATAAACAACATTCCTCAGGAAAATTTCACCTTTCCCATAGCGGCTTGTTTTTTTTTTTTCGCCCTACTTACCTGCCTCCCGCCCCCGGTACTGTCCCAATGGCATTTCGCCCAACGTGATGGATTCCGACAATTTTCTCTTTATTGCATTCTGGGGGCTCCCCTAAAAAGGGGACTAAGAAAAAGGGGTTTTTCATTTTACAGCACAGTACTAACTTTTTTCTTTCCAAAAACCCTTTTCCCCTCTTTTCTAATATGCATATTAATTCGAAACGTCTCCATTTATTACACTGCTATCTTTTTTCTTTTCCAAAAACCCTCTTCTCATCTAATAATATACATATCATTAGTGTTGAGCGATTGCGTTGCTATCGAAAACGATAGTCGATATCGGCCCGCTATCGATAAGGTTTTTCGATGGGACCCATCGTTTAGAGCGATTACCATTAAAGTCTATGGGGACCCAACAACCTTCTTTATTCCCCCAAACAAGGCTGGAGAAGCGAAATTAACATCCAAACGTAAAAATGGATACGTGCACATCTTAGGAAAAATTTAGGTTATAAAAGTCACAAAAAAAAAAGTCACAGCCATCAATTTCCCTGCCCCTTAAACCTGCATCACCCAAAAAATTAAAAGTGCCAGAAGGCAGTATATTTGACCATCATGTTACTTGAAGGACATTGAATATCCCTGTCCGGAAGCGCAAGGCCCCAAAAACCGCATGACCCCCCCAATTAAAAAGTGGCAAAAAGGGCTTTTAACCCCCATTTTATTACTGGAAAACAACATTCTGTCCTGTACCCCCAGATACCATTAAACCTTCTGACCCCCAGTTTAAAAAAATCCGAAAAAGGAGTCTTCAACCCCTTTTAGTTTAAAGGGGCATATATGTCCCCCGTCCCGGGGCCCCGTATGACCCTTAAACCTGTCTACCCCCATTACAAGGCCCGGAAAAAAGGGTCTTTCAAACCCCCCTTTTAGTTGAATGGACATTGACAAAATTTCCCGTGCCACAGCATGACCCGGGGCCATTTCAGTGGGTCGGTGAGAGCCCAGGCTGGCTCCGTATCTATTAACACGCGGTTAAAAGCCCTGATGACGCAGCAAAAAAAAGTCTGCTGAAGCGAGTGCGGGAAACGAAGTGGAGAACTCCAGCCTTCCCAGTCAAGCAAGACCTGGGGAAAACCTTTGCCCCTCCTAGATCGGGCCAATTGAGCTTCCTTGGGAAATACTGGTGGTTTTCCTGCTGTTAAACCCAGGTGCCCTTTTTTGGCAAATTTTTTTCCATTTTACTCAACTTGGAGGGAAAATTTTCTCTGTATCCTTTTTTTCGTCCTCTCCAACCCCATGTCCTCTGAATAACCTACATTGGGCAAGTTTTCCTGTACCTCCCCTTACAATTCGGGAATTTTTTTACCAGCTATTTTTTTTTACATCAAATTTTTTAGTAGTTTTTAATCTAAAAAAACATTTTTTTAAAAAATTTGGGAAACCCACCCCTGTCTTTGTTTCTTTTTTTTTCATTGATTTTAATTGGGTTTCTCATACAGGGATTAAAGCTTGTTAAAATTTTCAAAAAAATGTCATTTTGCAATATGTGTCCCATG
>JAODAL010049206.1:0-28354 GCA_025379985.1 Phyllomedusa bahiana
GAAAACATCTGGGGGAAGGCTCATCTGTTAGGGGGCCCCATTTTTGTGGTAGGGTCACACTTTTTTGGGGGCCCTCTGTGGTAGGCTCATACTGTAGGGGGCTTTTGGGGTTAAGGTCACACTTTTTTGGGGGACATTTTGGGGTAGGGTCACATGTTAGGGGGAACATCTGGGGTAGGGTCACCGTTATGGGACATTGTGGAAAGGTCAAAACTTTATGGGACATTGTGGTAAGGTCACATTTTTTGGGTACATTTTGTTTTGGGGGTTTTACCTGTTAGGGGACATCTGGGTATTTCCACACTGGTTATGGGGCTCTGGGGGAAAGGGTCACATGTTAGGGGTTATCTGGGGTTTTCTTTAAAATTAAATAAAAAATGAAAGATTTAAATATCACGGAAAAAAGGTGAAAAAATTAGGAGAATAAGCAAAAAAGTTTTATAGCGTCGAAACGTGTGTGTACTAAAAAGAATAAAAATGTGCCTGTGGGGGAAAGACCAGGCCAGGAATTGGTTAAAAAAAAAAATCGAGGTTTTATTTTACAATATTCTTAGAGACAAAAATTTCCCTTTTTCCCCCTTCCCGCTAATCCATGTGAGGGGCTTTTTTTTATGGGGAAACCATTAAAGTTTTCATTGACCCCCAAAAACTTTTGGGACGAAAGAGTTATTTTTTCCACTTTGTTTCGGGTTTTTTTTGCCCCCGCTGAAGGGTTTTTTAAATTGTTTTTTCTTTGTCTTGTTGTGGCATTCACCATTTCAATTAAAGAACACAGAAAGGGGAACATCTTTCCTTGAGGAGAGCAACAAATTTTGGGTGTTTAGATTTTTGGGAATTTTCCCTTTTTTTCCCCTTTACGGTACTAAGCATCTGAAATATCAAAAGGTTTAAATGGGAAAGGAGTTTGAGAAGCTCAACTCCCTCTTTTGGGATGAAACAAATCCCTTTTGTTTTTGCCCATGAGTTTTTTCAAAAACCCAAAAAGGAATAATACCCAACCCAGTAACATCTATTGCAGACGCGTTTTCGGGGGGTTTTTGGGCCCCTCTTTCAATGTATAGCAGCGGGGCCCTAGTTGGTTTTTCAAAAGGATGGGGGGCAAAGTGACTCAGAAAGGGGAAATATCTCCCCTTTAAAGTAGGCCCCAAAATTGGGGGTGAGATTTTGAATTGCCTTTTTGCCCTCTACTAAGCATCTGCAGATGACAGTAATTGTATAGACTGGATTTTTATGTATGCGGAAATACCTATTAAAAATTTTTTCTGTTACAAAATATATTTTTTTAATTGGTGTTTGTCTGTACTCTTATTTTTTTATTTGTTGTAACATTTTGAATTTTTTTTGCTTTCCTCTTTTTTTATATAAATAGTCCCAATATGGGATATACGCTTACTTGCTTTTTTAATACATAGTGATACATTACTTTGCTTTGGAGCAAATTTTTTAATACTGTCCTGAATTTTCCTGAGGAAAAATAGAAAAATAAGGGCAAAATTTATCCAGGAAGTTTATCCCCAGTCTTTCGGGTGTGTAAAAAATTTTGGGGGATCTTGAAGATGCGGGTTTGACCAATTTTTTGCATTTTGTTTTGTAAACAGCGACTAAAATTTTTTTAAAAAAAGAATTTTTCCTAAATAAATAATTTCAAGCTAATACAAAGAAAAAATTCAGCATATTTTATTAGAGAAAATGCCCCATTCTCCACTTATCAGACTCCTAAACCTTACCCTTTTTTTTCCCGGTTTGGGGGTTTGCTTTTATACCCGTAAAAAAACCGCTAAAAATTTGGATTGGGGGTCAGGTTAATGCTGGGCCCCGGGGAAAACTGTGGGAGAGGAGAAAGGGGATGAAGCTAATAAAGTTATTTTCTCAAACAAGTTTTTGGACTTACAGTTACCCCATTCCAGTAAAACTGTATAATGTTCTCGGGGTTTGGGGGGAAAGGGAAAATAAGAAACAGGAGTTCCTCTTCCTGGGGGGTTTTAAAAACTGTGTATGGGATTTTTTAAAAGCAAAATAGCCTCCCCCTAGTAAAATCATTTTTACTTTTAAATTTTCCTATTGCTGGCCCATTGGGGATTAGGAGAGCAGGGTCTCCCCCTTCAGGGTGTTATAACCCGTGTTTGGGGGGACATCATAGCAACTACCTCCCCAATTTTTCCCCAGTACTAAATCTTTTAATGGTTCCCTCAAACTGGGAAAAAGAGAAACAAATGAAAAAGAATCCCCTTTTTTTGGGGGTTTTTATATAGGTATAAGGGGGACAAACATCACAGTTTGTCTCCCCCCCCACTACTCACTACTACTCTTTTAATGTTTTCCATGCTGTTTGAGAGCCCATTTGGGGCAGGGCTCCTCTTCCCCGGTTTTTTTTATACAGTGAATGGGAGACATCTTAGCAGCTCGTCTCCACCTACTAGCTTAGTACGGTTTTTATTTTAAAAGTCCTCCCTGATTTCTATTTTGAGATAAAAAGAGGCCCGGGGTCTCCTCTCTTATCTAAGGGGGGACATCAAAAAAAGGGAACCGTCCCCCCCACCCACTACTCAGTACTGCTCTAAAAATTTTCCCCCTGATGTATAGAGATATAAGGGGCTGGATCTCCTCCCCCAATGGGATGGAGACTTTTAGCAGCCTGTCTCCACCCACTAAAACTCATTTCTGCCCTAAATGTCCTCCATATGCAAAAGAGATAAAAGGGGGGAGGATCAAACCCCTTTCCCAATTAGGAGACATGATAGCAGCTCGTCCCCCACCCACTAGCTCATAAATAATTCTATAATGTCCTCCCTTTCAGGAAAAGAGAAAAGAAGGAAGGGGTTCTTTTTCTGGGGAAAGTATATAAGTGTATGGGAGACATCATAGTAGTTAATTTTCTCCCTCAACTCAAAGGGCAACTGAAAAAATTTGAACACAATTGAGAAAATTTAAAATAAAAAATCAGAAATTGGGCTAATCCTCAAAGAACACAAACCCCAACAGCAGGGGTTATCCTTTATCTGACATTTCGGGTAAAAATGTATGAAACGGTTTTGGGTCCCAAAATTTTACTTTTTTTTTCCCATTAGAAACCCTTAAAAGGAGAAAAAAAGTGAGTTTTTTTTGGAAACCCAAAACCGAAATTTTATTTAAATGTTGGGGCCCTTCAATTTTCCCCTTGCAAGGAAAAAATGGATACAAAGCTCTAAAAAAAATAACCCAAGGGAAAAAAAATCAAGACCCCGAATTTTGGAAAAAAACCAAAAATTTATTTTTCAAAGCTTTTTACCCTTAATTTTTTTTTTATGGGGGTTTTCCCGGGGACCTTTTATTACGGGGGGTTTTATTTAAACCAAATTTTTTTTGCCCTTTTTGCTTTTGAGCAAAAGGGCGTGGTGTCCCCTGGTGAAATTTTTTAAGCTTCCAGTAAATCAAGATTTTTTTAAAAAGGGTTTTGGGAATTTTTCCCGGGAATATTTGAAAATTTTTCCGTTTTTAAATAAAATTTTCGCTCCTTTTTTTTTAGGTTTTGAATTTTAACACATTCTTTTTTCCCCGAAAAGCCAAGACCTAAAAGAATTTTCCCCGGGTAACACGGGAACAGCTTTTGGCTTTCCCAAAAAAGGGAAATTTACTGGGGGTTAAAGAAAAAATTTTGTCAGCTAGGGTTATTCTTGTAGCACTCAGAGTGACTACAGGGTGGATCACTAGGGCTCCAGCAGGTTTTGTTCTGGTTAGACTGGGCTGCCCAATGGATCCTTCCCCTTGAACCCACACATGGCGTTGTGCACCTAGATGTTGGGTAAATCCCCAGGTTGCATTCCCCAGTAAGTCATTAGTTGGCAGTGCTACAGCGATGGAGGTAATGTAGAGAGATTGAAAAAGTAGCAAAGGGTCATCACCAAGAGTTGGACTACAGGTACCAGGCAGACAAAAAGGACGAGGCAGCGGTGTAAGTTTTAGTTTGCTCAAAAAGGGTTTCCCCTTTTTTGGTTCAAACTGGGGGGAACCCCAATTTTTTCTACAACTTGTTCCCTAAACCTAACCTTATGTCTCAGTTAGGTTCAGGGTTTTAACAGGTTTTGGTTCAACACTGGTTGGAACCCACATTTTTTCTCCATACTGTTCCCTGACGCTAATCCTATGTCTCAGGGTCAGGGTTTTTAACAGGTTTCAGTTCAACACTGGTTGAAACCTAAATTTTTTCTCCAACCCGGTCCCTAACCCTATGTCTCAGTTAGGGTCAGGGTTATAAAAGGTTTGGGTTCAACACTGGTTGGAACCCAAATTCTTTCTCCAACCCGTTCCCTGACCCTAACCCTATGTCTAAATTAGGGTCAGGGTTATAACAAGTTTGGGTCCAACACTGGTTGAAACCTAAATCTTTTCTCCAACCCGTTCCCTAATCCTAACCCTATGTCTCTGTTAGGGTCAGAGTTTTAACAGGTTTCGATTCAACACTAGTTGGAACCCAATTCTTTCTCCAACCCGTTCGCTGACCCAAACCCTATGTCTCAGTTAGGGTCTGGATTTTAACCCTTCCCCGTGCAAAGGGTTTGCATCACTTCTATCCAATTTACTTTTCTTTTCCCTAAAAAGGTTATTTTTGTTTTCGGGTTACCAGGAAAAAAAAATTTAACCTAACCCAAAACCCCTCCTAGGGTCGGGGTTTTATGGGTTAACTTACCATTTTCCCAGGCCCGTCCCGCTTCACTTTGATCCAACATTGCATTGTTATAGACGGGGGCAACCTTTTGTTATGAGACTGAAAGAACAAATGTCAAACCCTATGTCTCAGTTAGGGTCTGGGTTTTTCCAGGTTTTTGTGGATTGACTCACCTGCCCCGGGTGTCCCCAGTGGTGCTTCACTTCTGGCCCAACTTCACTTCGGGTTCCCTCAAAATGGAAAACTGAACCCGTTTCTGACGGGAACGAAATTTGAGAGACCATAACATGTCAGTTAAAACCTTCACCTTAACCCCATCTTATGATTTAGGGGGTTTTTTTTGGTTGTATTTTGGGGTTTTTTGGTGGGGGGGGGAAAGTTTTTCCAAAATTTCAAACTGGGCAACCCAAGTCAAATTCACAGATCTGGGTTGAATTTGACTTCACTCCGAATTTGGAGTGCAACACTAGTAGTGTTCAATATGCAATCAAAGTCTGTCCTTAAAGGGGAACACCCCTTTAAGGACAGAATTACACAGATTTTGATACTGTATTAAAATTTATCATTTTCCCCAAGATATAAAAGAATATAAAAAAGTAAAAATGGCCATAAAAAGTTATAAAAATCTTCTGTAACTGAGCAATATAATATAACAAGCAGCTGTGTTTTTATTAAAGAATTTTCCCAAAAATACAAATTAATATGAAACCCCAATATGTACGTCACCAACCATGACACATATGGCGACATCATACCGCTACATCAAGAAGAGATTCAAAACCTTATAACTTCTAGAATGCAAAGAGGCTAAATCAAAAGTCTTTTTATGTCTTTGAGAGGTTGACTAGCAAGTTCCTTGTTTAAAGGGGTTTTCTCACCGCGCTGGGTCACAGGCAGATTTACGCTCACTCTGTCTCGTCAGACTGTGAGTGGTTCTATAGAACTGATTAGTACATTTAGCTCTAATATAACTAGCTGAGGCAAAGATGTAAATGATGGAGAATTGAACTGTGTGAACAAAGCTACAAGTACTCTGGGGAGCGAAAACAATTGCTTATCTGTAAACAAGCTAATCTTGTTAGAGATAAAGTCTCTTCTCCCTTTGATCATGGCGACACGACTACCTTCTCTCAGTCTAATCGGTAAGAAAGATATGGACGTTGACCTGGAGACACTTGTGTGCACTCAGAACAGATAGAATGACTTCCGGTTCCGGCGCCGGCGCATGAAGACGCGGTGAGGATCGGCTCCCGCGCCCGCCGGCTTTTTAGAGCGACACTAGCGGGTTCGAAACAGCGCAGACCGGCCGACCATAGCGGGAACAGCCCGCCCGAACACTGGGCACAACTGCCGGGCACGGACCACTCGCACCGCGGACTCCGCCTTCCCGTTTCCGACTCACCCGCCGCGGGACACGTGACGCTCCGGGGCCTGCTTGCTTCCTAAAGTGGGGCAGCCTAGAAGCAGCGCGCACCAGCAGCAGCAGGAAGACGTCTCCCTCGGATGTCACGCTGGAACTGGGGTAAGGAGTTCTCCCCTGCCCCAGAATAACCCCACTGATAAACTCCCGGAGGGGGGGCTCAGGATACGGCCGGCGGGCCGTGTGACGGCATTAACCCCGGGCTGCCTGCACATATTTTACCCGGAACTAACAGCCTGCCTGCAGAAGGAGGGCCCTCTAGAGCTGTCCTACCACACAAAAACAAGAAGACGCTGACTGGGGGCAACCCGCGCCGGGCCTTCTCCTGTTACTCGCGCAGTGGACACGCCTGGCGTCCAGAGGGGCTACAAACCCCCCCCCACGTCCTGTCCGTTATACTCCCTAATGGAGAAATACCTCCTACGTAGTGCCCAGAAGACCGGAAGCACCACGAGATCACCACAGGCTATACCTAAAAATGGCCCTCCACCACCACGTCCCCGGCCAGGGACGGGGAGAGACAACACAGCAGTGCAGCAGCAGCAAGGGGGAAGTGAACGATGAAGAATCCCTCCCTGATTCCTGCCCAGAGGGGTCCCAGGATTCGCAGAACCCAGCCTGCACTGTGCCGATCGATTATAAGCTCCTGGCTACAGAAGTAGCAAGACAAATAGCACCAGACCTGCAAGCGGCTCTTGAATCCACCATCCAGGCCTCTCTGCTCAAGCTACAGCAGGATGTTCAAGCTCACTCTGCCAGACTCGAAGAATTAGAGAACAGAGTAAATGACCTGGAGACTGACAACAGCACTCTGAACGCCCGTCTAAAACTCTGCGCCAAGGCACAACTGGTGCAACAAGAACGCATCGAAGACCTTGAAAACCGCTCCAGGCGGAGTAACCTGAGGCTAGTGGGTCTCCCTGAATCGTTCAAACAGCGCGACCTTCAACCCCTCTGCCAGGAAGAGCTGCCCGCTGCCCTGGGCATCAACCACGGCTGCCGTATCGAGAGAATACACCGAGTAGGCCCAGAGGGAAGAACAGCCCCAGCATCTAAATCTCAACAACGACAGAAGAGCCGCACTGTGATAATGAAGTTCCTGGACTTTAATGATAAGGCCGAAATCCTGAGGGCGTATCGCAGGCGCAACAAGCCACTACTACTCCAGGGGCATAAAGTGCTGCTATTTGAAGATTTCTCTGCAGAGGTCTCCCAGAAGAGGCGCGCCTTCAGCAAAATTTGCACAGCACTATTCCATCAGAAGATTCGATTTCAGATTCTCTACCCGGCCACCCTCAAAGTGCTGGATCCTGATGGCCCGCCCAGATTCTTCAACTCAGCAGAGGAAGCGGAAGAGGATCTGCGTGACCTGACCAGCTTCAGAGAGGCTCCCGCCCCAAAACAACCACGCTCGACCACAGCGACCCTTTCTGGGACGCCTGCAGCTGACTCCCAAGAGACCTTCAAGAAGAGGACGGAGAGAGAGCTCATGGACTCGCTCGCGATCTCTACCCACCGCCCCCCCCTCTCCCTAAAGAAGGCCGCCAGCCGAGAGGAGGCGTCAACGGGCTCTACTCCGGAAATTGAGGGGACTGACCGACCTGCTCGACGAGGATCAGGTTTTGGGGATGGGGAGGGCTGTCTGTACGAACTGCACCCAAGAGTTGTTTCCATCATTTTTTCTTAGCTGCAGGGACGTGGAGTATCACAGGGGTCTTTTTCGACTGTTTTTGAGATGTAACTTAACTTTATAGTTGTTCATAGGCCAATCTAGAAAAATTTTAGAAAATTCTAGTAGCTTTAAAGGTTTTCCCGGTGGGGGAGGGGGGGTACTGTCTCTCACTTAGAAGGGTGTTTCATGCTAAAAAGGAAAAAAGGAAGTCCTTCCACGCATTGAAGGCGGTGCATGTAACAGCCCCCCCTTCAGCTTTCATTTTAATATTTGCCGGTTGGCAAATGTTTGCATGCTGTTATGCCAATTTAACTAGTTTGTTAAATTTGTCAGTGTCCTACTGCGTCCATCTTCCATGCTCTAATTTGATGCCCCAGATGACCTGCCAAAACTTTTTGAGCTCACCTGACATATTAGGTGCCAACCCGCAGCTCTCCCACATAGAGATAACCTTTATATGCGGATCATCTCTTGGAACATAAAGGGGCTCCGTTCCCCAAATAAACGGATGAAGGTGACCCCGGAAATCTAAAGAGACTTCGCCCTGATGTATTTTCTCCTACAGGAATCACACTTGCAGGCTGATGACATTAAGCGGTTGGAGAAGTGTGGGTGGGTCACCCCTTTGGCTCCCCGTCTACGTGTGGAAAGGCAGGGGTGTCACGCTCATCCATAAAAATTTTCCCCTTTTTTTGAGCTGGTCTAACCCAAAACACGACACTGAGGGAAGAGCCCTCGCACTTAGTAATCAAGTGGGGAGAATTGACCTTAGCACTTTTAAATATCTTTTGGACCCAATGGTCAGAACCGGGTTTATTTTTCAGGGAGTTTAGGGGAAAAGGATTTGTGCCGATCAAAAATAAATGCCAAAATTATTGGAGGAGACATAACGCGGTCTTAGACCGGCTTGAGGATGGGAGGGGAGGGCCAAACATCCCAAGCAGGCAGAAAATCATTTCCAAGTCTGAAAAGGAGTTTTACGCCGCCCTCTTGGACGCCACTAATCTCCACGACTGTTGGAGGGGACGGAATCCTAATGAATGGGACTAAAAAACCTATTTACTCCCGGTTCACCAGTCGTGGTCTAGGTTGGACCATATTCGGTATAAAGACACCCTCCAAACTAGAATTGAAAGTGCCAGAATTTTGAACATGGTCATCTCTGATCATTCCCCAATCTCTGTGGATTTGATGGAATTCTTTTCCAAGAGGTGCAGACTTTATTTTGGAAGTTTCCTTCTTATCTTGCAAAAACGGATAACTTTTGCTGAGATGGTCAAGGGGTTGGTGGATGACCTATGCGTCTGACAACCAGTCCCACCGGGAAGATCCCTCACTCTATTGGGCGACTGCAAAAGCGTGCTTAGAGGCAGGGTTTTAGCCTATACCTCCGCTTATAAACGCAAGCTGACGGAGGCCTATTTTGACCGCCTCAGAAAAGGTTTGGGAGACCTATAAGACCTTCCTTGGGGATAGCTCTGACAAAACCCCCCAACCCGGGAATGGGAACAAGGCCAAGCGGGGAGTTTGACCTTTGGGCGGATCGTAGAGAGGAACTACATAGGTCACAACTTACACTCCACACTCTTAGGTAACGGAAACAAATCCGGGAAACTTCTTTCCGGCTACTGAAAGGGGCCTACAAACCCGCGCACATTCAAGCTCTCCGCACACCGGAAGGTACCATTACCACTGATCCGGTAACGATTAATGACACGCTCAGACAATTTTATGCCACATTGTACTCATCAGAGGGTCAATTTCAAGCAGAGGATGGACGGCGATTCCTCGCCAAAGTCCAATTGCCGCACTATCAGATTTTCCAGAGGGAGGAACTGAAATGCGGACATAACTGAGGAGGAGGTCAAGATGGCTATTCGCCACTTGAAGGCAGGAAAGGGCCCCCGGGACCTGAGGGGTTCTCGGGGGAGGTTTTAAAGATTCTGATGTGATCAGTTCAACCCCATCCTCACCGACTACTATAACTCGAATACTGCATAATGAGCCCTTGTTCGCCCAGAATCAAAAAAAGCATACATTAAAATTATCCCGAAGAAAAGGGAAAGACCCGCTGCTTCCTGCTTCATATAGACCCATATCCCTCATAGACAATTGACCAGAAGATCCTTTTCCAAAAAATATTGGCTGATCGTCTCGCGTGTTATATGCACCACCCTTTATTGGAAACCCCCCCAAAAGGGTTTCAAGGGAAGAGCGGGGGGTGGGAAACATCAGGAAAATGCTTGCATATTGGAAAGGGTCCGACACAAACCTTGCCAGGGAGAGGGCCCGTCCCTGGTGGCCTTAGATGCAGTAAGGCCTTCGATAATGTGCGATGGGACTGGCTTTTGGTTTGTCCTGGATACCATGGGAATAACAGGGGCGTTTTAGGTCTGTCCTCCTCCCGGCCATTTACGACGCCCCAACGGCCCAAATTCATACCCCGGGTTTCCTTTCCCCAAAATCCCCCTCCAGAAAGGGACAAGAAGGGGGTGTCCCGCTTTCCCCTTACTTTTAATTTTTGGGTCTAGAACCCTTGGCACGGGTAATTGAGGATTCTGACCTTTTTCTCAGGGATCCAGATAGAGACAAAAAGGTGAAGGGCCGCTTTGTTTGCAGACGATCTCATACTCCCTTCATGTCTGCTCCCCTGACCCAGCTCTCTCCAGTGCTGGAGTTTTTCGGCGATATTTCGGCCACGCTATCAGGGGACAAAGTAAACGTGTCCAAGAGTGATTGTTAGAAATTGGCCCGAAGCTATCCACAGTCCCAGTGGGCGAACATGGGGTTAGACATTACCAGGGCTCAGGAAAACATCACCTATTTGGTATCAAGGTGGGTCGGACTCCAGACTCGAAAGTATAAATAAATATTCCCCCTCTTATAAATAAAATCTCCCAGGACCTGAAGCGTTGGACCTCACTGCCACGTCACTCCCGGGAGATGTCAAAGCCATAAAAATGGTCTGCTTCCCCACAGCTGCTATACCCCCTACAGACTCTCCCCATTCCTACTCAAACATACAGACATCAACCACATTAACTCATGCTTCTCCAGATTTATATGGGGAGGGAAAAAACCCCGAATTGCGCTACATAAAACTAATCCTGCCAGTTAGGGGGTTGGGGCGGAATCTCCCAGATGTTAGGGTTATAACCTGGCTTGTTTGACCCTCATATGCTAGGGCCTGGATTGGGGGTTCGTCCTGCTTTCAAATTGGGAATTAGAAAGAGAGTTTAATGCGCCCTTGGCACCCACAGCCTTGTTCCCATACTAAATAACCCCTAGGTTGCCTTCTCTGCTTAAATTGTCCCCCCCCCGTTCCGAGAACAATAATGGCCTGGAAAGAGCTGAGGAAACGCTTAGGCCTTTCCTTCGCGCTCCCAAGGACATGCCCATTGGGACCAACCCGAGTTTCCGCTGGGTCAGAGCAATCCCCCATGGTTTTTGGAAGTGGAGGGAGGCGGGTCTGGCCAAACCGGGACAGCTAATGCAAGTGAGTTCTCGAGATGGCTAAAGCCCCGGAGATGCTGGAGAGGGTTTTTCCTTACCCAAATCACCAACTTTTGGCTGCCTACACGTCTTCTATTTCTGTAATTGGGAGACTAAGAGATGTCTCCAAGGAGACCATCCTAACGATTTTTTACACTTTTGTCACCATCACCCGGGAGACATATTGTCTATCAAGGCTCTACGCGGAAAATGAGAGGGTGGTGCAGGAAACGGGTAGCTTCTCCCGGCATTTCCATACTGGAGCCGCCGATTGGGTATGCCCAGATCCCAGAATATGGATCCCGAAGGGTGGTGGTGAGCATTTCGGAAACACATCATCTGTGCAGACCTGGCGTGAAACTTACTTCAAGATAATTCACAACGCCATATAACGCTTTCAATCTCCCCCCCTCTCAGAACTTCCCCGATAGATTGCCCGCACTGCCCTAAAAAGTGGGACACAATAAAAACGGACCTATGGCACGGTCTGTGGGAATGCAGCTATAAACAATCCTACTGGGACACTGTCCTTCAGTATATTCAGCTTCACTTTGGGGTCACCCTAGAGAAACATTATGAACTCCTGATCTTCCACTGCCCCAGGCCCCCCGGACGCGGATGAGGGAAGGGCTCTGAGGAGTCAGTCCACTCCACCGTTTCCTGGAATAGTTCACATTGCCCTTTTGGCAGCAAACAAGAAGCCTCTTACAGTTATGGCTGAAGCCCACTTCTCCCCGCCAAACTCCGGGTCATAAAGCAGCTGGAGGATTATCTTATAGCGGACAGACTGGAGGGCAGAGAGGCGTAAGGAGATCCGAAACCCCAGGGTTTTTCAGACGTTGGAGAACCTTTATTGAGTTTGCATTATTCCGACAGGGAATAGAAGCCCTTAATGCAGAGGTTCAAGTATACCGATTGGTAGGTGGGAGGGAACGCGGCACCCCTGAGGAGATTTCAGGTCTGAGGAAATTTTTGGGCTTGAGTTGAGGTTCCATTAAAGACCATACGGGCGCATGAGACGAAGAATAGGACGCAGTTGCACTTTGGGAGTGTTGATATTTTGGTTTAATTTAATTTCTTTTTTTACCCTTGTAATTTGATGTTTTTTCTCCCGTATGTATTTTTCTACATATTCCAGGCACAGGCCCGGAGATTATGCAAATACGTGATATGACCACTATTACATGTCAGAGATATGTGTTTATTGTTTTAAATGTTTGAAAATGCAATAAAATTTGTTTTTTTAAAAAAAAAAAAAAAGAACAGATAGAATCTCTCTTATCTCCTCACCAGGTCAATATCAAAAAACAAATGTATTAAAAAGTCTTCATTTACTGCTCCCTACACAATGAAAGCTAATCATTGTAGTGAGAAATCCTCTTTCAGAAAGACATGTTGGTTAACTTCTTGCTCGCTCTTTGCTCTCCTCTGGAAGCTGACATTAGCAGGGAGGAAGTAAAGGACTGCAGTAATGCAAATCTCTTCCGACTCTGCCTCTTACTCATGGGAATAGAAATTGAAGGCTACAAGTGAATGGGGCTAACACATAGCATAGAGAGAACAGAAGAGAGAGATTAAAACCGGAGAGGGGACCACTGGTGCCAGGGGTGTAACTAGGGAAGCCTGGGCCCCAAAGCAAACTTTTGGATGCCCCCTCCCCTTGCTTCCGTGACCGCGAACATTTACCGGGACCTCTTAAGTAATGCAGTTACTAGATAATACAAGGAGTGATTACCTCACCATAGATATCACCATCATGCTGCTACCAAACAAATCCCACTATACCAAAACCAACATTACCAATAGCACTACTACATATGGACTGGATTAGACTGCCAATACAAGACCACAAATTAAAACCATGTAATGACTAATACCCCTATACTATGAATAAAGATGTAATGTAATGAATAAAGATCAATATTACTGCCATATTGTGGTATATACTAGAGTACACAGGTGTCCTACAAACTATATGTAACCACCATAAAGTGACCATATAGTGGTAGACACCAGTGTACACAGGCTCGACAGACATATAAGTGATTACAGTGCAGTTACATCTTGTAACTCACAGGTGAAGTTTCTCTACGGAGTCGTTGGCAGGCAGGTTTCAGGGTTCTATGTAGGTAGGCAAGCTTTAGGGAGGCTATCGGGGCTATACAAGCAGGCTTTTGGGGGCTACATAGGCAGGCTAAGGGGGGGGGTTATATAGGCAGGCAGGGTGGGCTATATATAAATAGGCAGGCAGGGGTATACAGGCAGGGTGGGCTATATATAAATAGGCAGGCAGCGGTTTATAGGCAGGGTGGGCTATGTATATAGGCAGGCAAGGATATATAGGCAGGGTGGTCTATATATAGGCAGGCAGGGGTATATAGGCAGGATGGGGTATATATATGCAGGCAGGGGTATATAGGCAGGGTGGGGTATAAAAGGGAGGGGGGGCTATAATAATAGGCAGGCAAAGGTAGTATATAGGCAGGAGGGCTTATTTTATATAGGCAGGCAGGGGTATATAGGCAGGCAGGGGTGGGCTATATATATAGGCAGGCAGGGTATATAGGCAGGCAGGGTATATAGGCAGGCAGAGTGGGCTATATATATAGGCAGGCAGGGGTACATAGGGAGGCAGGGTGGGCTATAATATAGGATGGGAGGAGTATATAGGCAGGCAGGGTGGGCTATAATATATATAGGCAGGCAGGAGTATATAGGCAGGCAGGTGGGGACTTATTAATAACCAGGAGGGTTAGGGTGGGCTATATATATATAGGCAGGCAGAGGTATATAGGCAGGCTGGGGTATATAGGCAGGCTTAGGGGGGCTATACAGGCAGACAGGGCAGGTAAAATAAGAAATAACTTACTTACCTCTGTCCACGCTCCCTCGATGCGCTGCGCTCCGGCTGCTGTGCTCAGCACGGGCGGCATGATCATGTCACTTAACCGCGCTGGCACGGAGGAGAAGCAGTGAGAGGACTTGCAGGGGGGTTGTGTGTATTGTATCCTCTTCACTGCCTCTCCTCCATCCCTGTGGCTGCCAATACACACATCCCTGTGGCTGCCAATACACCCTCCCCCGCTCTTCACTGCCTCTTGTCCCTGCATGTCGCTGCCAATACACAAAACCCCCCTGCAAGTCCTCTCACTGCTTCTCCTCCTTGCCTGCCAATACACACATCCCTGCCCCTCCTCTTCACTGCCTTTCCTTTGCATGTGCACGACCTGGGCAGGACAGAATGCTTCCCTGACCAGTAAACAAACACCGTTGCTAAGCACATGTAAACCAGCCCGTTCTCTAAAACCGTAGCACTTTGCCAATAGTAACCAAGGACGTACATCCTTAGATTTTTGGTCCCCACATTTTCAACTATAATCTTCGTAGTGAGACAACCCCTTTAACGATACCTTTCGGCAGTTCTACACCACGCTCTACTCCTCTGATGATCAGCCTCACATGTCGGAGGGCCGGGATTTCCTGTCTGGAGTAAAACTACCTCACTTGTCAGACTTGCAGAGGGATGCTCTGAACGAGGATATTTCCAAACCAGAAGTCAGAGCGGCCATCCGCCAGCTAAAAGTAGGGAAAGCACCGGGCCCTGATGGGTTTTCCGGGGAACTATATAAGATCCTAATCGACCAAATCGCCCCCGATCCTTACAAATTACTACAATTCGGTACTCCACTCAGGGTCCCTTCGCCCGGAATCTAAAAATGCGTTCATAAAGATTCTCCCCAAGAAAGGCAGGGATCCGCTGCTGCCCGCCTCATACAGGCCTATCTCACTGATTGACATCGACCGGAAAATTCTAAATCTAAAATCCTGGCGGATCGCTTGGCGGCATTTATGCCACAGTTGATCGGCTCCTCCCAGAGGGGGTTCATTAAGGGGAGGGCAGTGGTGGGCAATATTAGGAAGGTCTTGGCGGTTCTTGAACAGGTCCATCACAGGCCAGTGCCAGGAGAGCAACCTGCCCTGGTGGCCTTAGATGCGGAAAAGGCCTTTGATAACGTGCACTGGGACTGGCTCTGGCTTGTGCTGGACAGCATGGGAATAACGGGTGCTTTCAGGACCTATCTTGCGGCCATATATGACAGCCCTACTGCTCAAATCCATACCCCAGGTTTCCTTTCCTCCAGGTTTCCACTTCAAAAGGGTACCAGACAGGGGTGCCCGTTGTCCCCTCTTCTCTTCAATATAGCTCTTGAACCCCTAGCACGATTCTTAGAAGAGTCTGACCTTTTTTCAGGTGTCAGGCTTGGAGGAACGGAGATCAAGTCCGCACTGTTTGCAGATGACCTGATATTATTCATGGCCAACCCCCTGACTCATCTCCCCAAGGTCTTTGAGATTTTACACCTGTTCGGTAAATTCTCAGGAAATAAGGCAAATGTTACTAAAAGTTAGATCCTGGATTAGGCTCTGGGTTGTCACCCTCACAGTGGAGCGCCATGGGTGTCGACATAGCACGCGCCCAGGGTTACATCACTTACCTGGGTCTGGAAATTGGCAGAACCCCGGACACGATCTATAAAATGAATATCGCACCCACCATTGAAAAAATTTCGAACGACCTGAAACGTTGGTCTTCACTCCCGCTCTCATTGGCTGGCAGATGCCACGCTATTAAAATGATTAGCTTCCCGAAACTGTTGTATCCATTACAAACCCTTCCCTTCCTATTCAGGCATATCGATGTCAACAAGATCAACTCCTGCTTTTCTAAGTTTATATGGGCCGGAAAGAAACCCCGGATTGCACTTAGGAAACTGATGCTGCCCACTGGGGAAGGGGGTCTGAATCTCCCGGATGTCAGAGGCTACAATCTGGCCTGTCTGGCCAGACACATGCTAGACTGGCTGTTTGGACGCAGTTCCTTCTCTAATTGGGACATAGAAAGAGAGCTCATGCGTCCCTGGCACCCCCAGGCCCTGTTTCACACTAGGTACCCCAAGCTGCCTGGCCCGATTAAATCCTTGACACTGATCCGCGACACACTTATGGTCTGGAAGGAAATCCGGAAGAAAACAGGCCTCTCCTTTGCGATATCTAAGGACATGCCCTTATGGGGTCATCCGGAGTTTCCTCAGGGACAATCCAATTCTATGTTTCGCCTTTGGAAAGCTAGGGGTCTAAAGACCGCGTGGCAGCTAATGCACGAAACATTGAATAGATGGCTTACGCTTAAGGAGATGCTCAAAAAGTTTGCATTGCCTGGCACGCACATGCTTGCTGCGTACCAACTGTTTTACTTCTGCAGAAGCAGGCTGAAGGATATCTCAAAGGAGACTGTCCTAAATGACTATGACATCTTTGTCACTTCCCACAGGGACACTTGCACCCTCTCTGGCCTGTACAATACTGTGAGAGGATGGTGCCAGAAGCGGGCAACGGATCAAGCTTTTAAGTTCTGGCAACGCCGTCTAGGTGACACCGAAGTCCCGGAAATTATTCTCAAAGGCCTGGGTGCGGTACGCAAACATGTCATATATGAGACCTGGCGTGAAACTTTTCTTAAAATAATTCAGAATGCCATTTACGCCTTTAATTTGCCTGTCTCCCAGAGTGTTCCTGATAGGCTACAGCACTGCCCCAAGTATGGTACGCATAAAACCGATCTCTGGCATGGCTTATGGGAATGCAGTGCCACGCAGCAATATTGGGACAACATAGTCCGATATATTGGAGTGCACTTTGGGGTTACGCTGCAAAGAAACTATGACCTTTTGATATTTCACTCTCCCAGACCCCCTGAACGCGACTTGGGGGACTCTCCAAGGGGGGAGGAGGGCACGCCCGCCTATCCGGGAATAGTACATATAGCCCTGCTGGCTGCGAAACGCTGCTTATTCCAGCAGTGGATCAAGCCCACTCTCCCGCCGCTCACCGGGGTCATGAAACCGCTCGAGGACTATCTGGTTGCTGATAGGCTCCAGACAGAAAGACACAAAGAGGGTTTCTTCAGACGATGGCGAACTTTTATTGAGTCCCACTATTCGGACACGGAAATTGAGGCCCTGATGCAAACTTTCAAATACACAGGCTGGTACTGTAAGGAAGGGGTCAGTGGGACTTTGGGGAGGCTTTGGGTGTGAGAGACATAACCACATTAGGCGCAGCACGTACATACACCAGGTTGACCCAGATAGAGAGATAGAGGGATTTATAAAAGTTTGCAGAAATGTGGTTTCATTATAACACCAGGGTCCTTTCTGATGACGCACATTCGGTTTTCCTTCCATATGTTGTGTATGCTGTTGATGTCTGTATAGATTGCCTTGTTTTTGTACATGTTTAGCTCTGTACATGATGCCGCAATAGACCAGGCACTGGCCTGTAACACGAAATTTGGATCTGACATGTAACATGACAGAGCTGTTTTTGTTTGTTTCTGTTTTCAAAATAAGAAAAGCAAATAAAATGTGTTTTAAAAAAAAAAACCTGATTTCTAACCTCACCATTTAACCCTTTCTACTTTTGAAAGAAGGAATAACTCCTTTTCTATTATCAAGTCTGGTGGAGCACCACCTATTAACAGGAAAGCCTTATATATACAGCAATTAACTAGCTCCAGTAAGGGATCCCAAGCCTCCTACTTGGGCAGTTGTCCCTAATCTCATGGACACAAAACAAATAAGGCCCCCTTGTGACACCCCTGCAGCAGGTGACACTTGTAGACAGAGGGGAGAGATCACAATTTAAAACGTCATATCTGACCTCCCCAACAGGTTTCACCAGCTAACCTGGCTTCATTAGGGGTTAGAGGTCCTGCTGCAGAGGGTGTCACAAGGGGGCCTTATTTGTTTTGTGTCCATGAGATTAGGGACGACTGCCCAAGTAGGAGGCTTGGGATCCCTTACTGGAGCTAGTTAATTGCTGTATATATAAGGCTTGCCTGGTGGTAGGTGGGGTTCCACAAGGCTTGATAGTGGAAAAGCAGCTATTCCTTCCATCAGAAGTAGAAAGGGTTAAATGGTGAGGATAGACATCAGGTTTTTAAATAGTGTGTATAGAGGGTAAGAGTTATACATAATAAAAGTTACGTTTTAGTGTTTTACAGATAGAGAACTGATAGAGTTTAAGTTTGCTTATGGCAAAATAGTAAATATAGAGATTAAAAGTCACTCTCTGTTCTCTTGCGAGATTCCCAATTTTTTGGAAACTATGTTGCCGTAACCATAAGGCCCCGTTCACACGGCTTATTCTGCAGTACGGCGCCAATCCGCGGCAGCAATTACGGTAATCTACTGCTCTCATAGAGAACAGTGGATTCCGTCGCTCCTCCCCGCTCGGCAAATCCGCCGCGGGGGGGGGGGAGGAAGGCATGCACATTATTTACAGCGCGGACGCGCCGTAAAAAATGCATTGTCTATGGGGCCGGGAGCGGCGCCCCCGCCGCGCTACGGCCCCGCCCCCCGCCCCGCCCCTTATTCACGGCGGATTTGTGCGCTCAATACGGCGCACAAATCCGTCGTGAATAAGCCGTGTGAACACGGCCTTACACTAAATTGGGGTTAGGGTTTTAGGTCTTCTTAGGGCTTGTTCACACGACGTTCTTGTGATCCGTTTTACGGATCCGCAAAACGGATCTAACAATTGTCAGTGTGATTAACATTGCTTTCAATGGCAAAAGTGCATAGCTGTTCACACGAGTGATCGCCGATGCGCTTTTCGCGATCCGCTTTTCGGATCCGTTTTAAGAATTGACATGTCAATTCTTCTTGCGTTTTATGCAAGAGAAATCCTCATAGGAAATAATGGACTGCGCTTTTGGCATCCCGAAAGCGGATCCAAAAGCGCAGCATACATTTGGGTGCGTTTTGGATCCGCTTTCGATGCCAAAACGCATCCGTAAAACGCATTGGATTTAAATTAAATATAAAATTTGAATATTATGTTTGGGTTATATTTAGTTTATAAATGTATATAATTATATATATGTATATATATATATATATATATATATAAATGTATATAATAGTATATATATATATATATATATATATATATAAATATACTTTTGTATAGTATTTATATATAATATAAATGTATATAATATTATAAATGTATATAATAGTATATAAATGTATATTTTATATAAATGTATATAAATATATATATGTATACTAAATATATATTTAGTTTATGATTTAGTTTATAAATGATTGTTATTAATTCATTTACATGGGGAGGGTTTGAAAACTTGGTTGATTTAAAAAAGGGGGGACGGCGGGTTCTAAAATCATAGGTGTATGTACAGTTGATTGACACTAAGGTATAAAAAAAAGGTTTTTTTCTTGGTCATTTATAGGTTATATTATATTTAAATTGCAGTTTGCAGTTTGATAGGTTGATTTAAATAAAGCATTGAAAAAACGGACCCCAAAAACGGATCCGTAAAACGCATGCAAAACGCATCCAATACGCATCCAAAAAAGGATCAGCTGTTGCGTTTTCTGGATCCGCTTTTTGGATGCAGTTAAAAACGGATCCAAAACGTCGTGTGAACAAGCCCTTAGGGTTAGCTTATCTCTTTACGGTGCTTCCTTGTCCGGTGGAGTTGCCTCTAAGGTCTCTTTGTAACGTCACATAAGGCCACTCAAATTTCAATATGGACTGACCCTAAAGTAAAGTGCTTGGACTCAATAGGAACATAGATGGGCCACCACCACCTATTGATAGAAAAATCAAATAACAACGTAAAAAGTATAGTGATTGAAACTATGGGTAATAATGCCACATGTCAGAGCATAAAGCCACTAATTTTACATTTTCTACAAAGTGGTGCAATGTTCTTGCACATGAGCGGCCCCCCTTAACCTCTGGGCCCCATAGCAGCCGCTTTGGTTGCTATGGCTATAGTTATGCCCATGGCTCCAATATGACTTTGCCTCAAACCTGAAACACAGCACTAAAGGAAAGGAACATAAATGTATATGGCTGGGTGACCAGAAGAGTCAGCTACAGGACTCCAACATGGCTGACCATAGTTGCTACTGCTAAATGGAGCAGCTCTGGAGCATGAGACGAAGCTCTAAGGCTATGTTCACACGGCTTATTTGCGGGGCGTACGGATGGTATGGGGGCGGGGTGGGAGCGGGGAGCCAGCACCTCGCCGGCCCATAGACATTCATTACCAGCGGCGCGTATACGCTGCTAGTAAATGACCTGTCATTTATCTCCCCCTGCGGCGGATTCGCCGAGCAGGGAGAGGAGATGTAATCCATAGTTCTCTATGAGAACTGTGGATTACTGTAATGACTGGGACGTATTCCAGCCGTAATTCATGCAATTACGGACTGAAATACGTCCCATTTTAAGCTGTGTGAACATAGCCTAAGGGCTTGTTCACACAGAGTCTCCGCTAAATGTTACAAGCGCTTTAAGGATCCGTCTTGGGGTCCGCTCTGTCGGTCCCCAAGAAGGATCTAACAATTAGCAGTGAGATTCTCACTGCTGTTTATGGCGAAACACGGAGCGGCATGCAATTCTTTTCAAGACGGAGCGGAGCTGCGCTACTGAAACACGCAGCAGCGATCCCTCATGTGAACGCCGCTCCGTGTTCGTCATAGCAAGCAGTGATAATCTCACTGCTAATTGTTAGATCCGTCTTGGGGACCGACAGAGCGGACCCCAAGACAGATCCTTAAAGCGCTTGTAACATGTATACTCCGTGTGAACAAGCCCTACCAAGTCAAATTTAAAAAAAAAAAAAAAAAAAAGAACTTAAAGGAGTTGTCTCCCTTCAGAGAATGCATGAATGAAATACTCTGTCACTTCCTGGTTCAGACTGACTCATTTGCATACAGCTCCCTGCTTGTACAGCTCAGTGCTGTGCTGTGCTTTCAGATGCTAATTAGATCAGATTAGCATCTCAGACTACTAACAGGACTTCTTATCTGATCCCCAAAACAAAAGCCCTAATTACAGTTCTGTTTATTTTACATAAATCAAGCTTTTTACTGCTGAGCAGCACAGGACACTGCTGTGACCTGTGTGATGACATCACTCACTGTTATCTCATTGAACAAACAGCAGGGGGAGAATTGTTTACAGGTCAGTTACTGAGGGAACTGAAATAGCCAGGGAGGTCATACATTCACTTGTATCTCCTTAGGGAAAACAATGGCTAAAAAATCCTTTTTGCTTTCTCAAGACTCGGTGGGTCAAAAGCAAATTGAGGATTTGTTACAACCAACAGAGGGCCCTGTGGGCTTCTCAGCCCCTTTCCCATAATGCCTTGTGATAGGGAAAACAGAGGAACAAAGCAATATATTTGAAAAATGTCTTTATTTTGTGTTCCCTACAATTTGAAAGCTATTCTTTGTAGCGAGTCAACCCCTTTAAACCCCTTCCTGACAGCCGGTCATAATTTTGTGGCTTCTCATTTTTTTTCTTCCCTGCCTTCCCAGAGCCATAACTGTTTTAGTTTTCCATCTACATAGACATATGAGGGCTTGTTTTTTGCAGGACAAGATGTACTTTCTAATGGTGCCATGTACCTTGCCATAGAAAATACTGTGAACTGCAAACTATCAAAAGGCACATAGGAATTTTTGAAAAAGCATTTCTGCTTTTTAAGATACATGAAATTTTTTTTGAGGTTCTTAGTTCACATTTTTTTATCAAAACTGCTTAAGCCCAGCTCCGAAACTTCAAGGATGGAGAATTTTTTATTCTTTTTTCACTTGTACATTCAGTTCCCATAGGGTACTGAAAGGGGTTGTCTCGCTACATTGATTCATCTTACCTCTTTCCTGTTTTCTTGGTTTCATTTTGAATTCAGGGGCATGTTTACTGACTTCTACTAGGCTGCAGTAGAAGCCAGGTCTGTAGCTATAGCAACCAGTGCTGGCAGCCTATCATGAGAGAATGAACAGGTCTATAGCTATAGCAACCAGCACTGGCTGCCTATCAGGAGAGATTGAACAGGTCTGTAGCTATAGCAACCTGAGGAGCTGATGCAGCCCATACAAGAGGGGATATCTAGAAATAGGTAGGACACTGTTAATAGACATATGTTTCAAAGTGACTTGTTTTTGCAAGATCTTTAACAAATCCTTGTAATGAGACAATCCCTATAACCACTTGGGGGCTCGATCACTTGTACACCCCTCTACGTTCTATGCATATTATGCTGAAGGGCGTACCATGATGGTGGATCTATTACTTCCTGACAGGACTCTTTAACATGGCAGAGGAGGAGCAATTGGTGTAGGGAACTGTGCGCAGCACCATTCCTCATTCATTTAGATGCCAAGGCATCTAAACGGTTGAACAGAAGGGATCGGAGTCCGCTCCGATCCCTGCTGTTAGTGGCAGATCTCAGCAGTAATTAACAGCCGGCAAACGTCACCTATGGAGGGGACTGATTTTTTTTTTTTAGCTAAACGGATGCAATAAAAATTTAGGAAAGAAAACAAACTGCTGGAAAAAAAAACTCCTCCTAGTGACCTCTCACAAGGTTATCAGCCAGAAATGTAGAACAAAGACTTTTTACACAATCGTTTCTTGTCTGAGAAAAACAAACACAAGAAAAGATTTTGAAAGTCAAAGAAAACTGCAGCATTGACAGAAACGAGAATAGCTGAGATGGAGGCAGGATATCCTGCCTCTTTCTACAGTAACGTCCCAGCAACTGGTAGATGAGAAAGGAAACTACTTCATGTCTCTATTTCTGAGGCCGGCCACATATGTTGCCCTAACACTGCAATTTTAGTGGGATAATCTGATCTTCTAATGTGCAAGGGCAACTCCTGATATTCCTCTGACCGCAGGTGTGGCAGAAGAGAAGGATCGGGCAGCTGAATTTCAGCATGCCAAATCCTTTCATAGAGATACATTTCATCCTTGGGAGAGAGCACCATAAAGGTGTGTGGAGGTTTACAAGCCATAAATGCTCCACAGAAATACAAATATTCCAATAAGCTCTAGGAAAGATCTAAGGCTCTGGTTCCACCTATTGGAAGTAGCCAGAACCCTTTTATTGTACTAAAGAGAGTCAAAGACCACCAAACAGAAAAATCTCCGTATGGATGACTTTTTGGCTGGGCTTTAAATCCCTAGTTATGTTCCAAGACTCTTTAATTGGTTGGATGTGGCTGTAAGGGATTCTTATCCCCAGAGAAGATGTGTCTTTAAAGGGCCTTACTTCCAATAGGTAGCACCAAAAAGAATGTGGCAGTAAGGGATGCTCCTTTCAATAAGTGGCAGCAGAGAAGATTTAGCTATAAAGAACAGGACTCCCAATAAGTGGCACCAGAGAAGATGTGGCTGTAAGGGACTCTACTTTTAATAGATGAAAACAGAGAAGATGTGGCTGTAAGGGACTCTGCTTTTAATAGATGACAACAGAGAAGATGTGGCTGTAAGGGACTCTACTTTTAATAGATGACAACAGAGAAAATGTGGCTGTAAGGGACGCTACTTGCAATAGGTGGAACCAAAAAGAATGCGGCTGTAAGGGATGCTCCTTCCAGTAAGTGGCAGCAGAGAAGATGTGACTGTAAAGAACATGACTTCCAATAGGTGGCACCAGAGAAGATTTGGCTGTAAGAGATGCCACTTCCAATAGGTGGCACAAGAGTGGATGTGACTGTCAGGAACACTACTTTTTATAGATGGTACCAAAAAAGATGTGGATAAATGGGACACTGCTTAAAATAGGCAGCACCAGATAAGATGTGGCTGTATGGGACACTACTTCCAATAGGTGGCACAAGAGAGGATGTGGCTGTATGGGACACTACTTCCAATAGGTGGCACAAGAGAGGATGTGGCTGTATGGGACACTACTTCCAATAGGTGGCACAAGAGAGGATGTGGCTGTAGGGGACACTACTTTTTACAGATGGTACCAAAAAACATGTGGATAAATGGGACGCTGCTTAAAATAGGCATCACCAGGTAAGATGTGGCTGTATGGGACACTACTTCCAATAAGAGGCACTAAAAATAATGTGGCTGTAAGAGATGCTCCTTCCAATAAGTGGCAGCAGAGAAGATGTGACTGTAAAGAACATGACTCCCAATAGATGGCACCAGAGAAGATTTGGCTGTAGGAGACGCTACTTCCTTTAGGTAGCCATAAAAAGAATGTGGCTGCAAGGGATTCTCCTTCCAATAAGTGGCAGCAGAGAAGATTTGACTGTAAAGAACACGACTCCCAATAGGTGGCACCAGAGAAGATATGGCTGTAAGGGATGCCACTTCGAATAGGTGGCACAAGAGAAGATGTGGCTGTATGTGATGGTACTTTTTCTAGTTGTACCAGAGAAGATGTGGATAAATGGGACACTACTTCAAATAGGCAGCACCAGATAAGATGTGGCTGTATGGGACACTACTTCCAATAGGTGACACAAGAGAGGATGTGGCTGTAGCGGACACTACTTTTTACAGATGGTACCAAAAAAGATGTGGATAAATGGGACGCTGCTTAAAATAGGCGTCACCAGGTAAAATGTGGCTGTATGGGACACTACTTCCAATAAGAGGCACTAAAAATAATTGGCTGTAAGAGATGCTCCTTCCAATAAGTGGCAGCAGAGAAGATGTGACTGTAAAGAACACAATTCCCAATAGGTGGCACCAGAGAAGATTTGGCTGTAAGGGATGCCACTTCGAATTGGTGGCACAAGAGAAGATGTGGCTGTATGGGATGCTACTTTTTATAGATGTACCATAGAAGATGTGGATAAATGGGACGCTACTCAAATGGTGAAACAAATAGTGTGGCTGACGGGACACTACTGTACTTCCAAAAGTGGCACAGGATGATGTGGCTGTACAGACTACTCAATAGGTGAACCAGATAAGATGTGGCTGTACGGGACACTACTGTACTTCCAATAAGTGGCACCAGAGATGATGTGGCTGTACAGGATGCTACTTCCAATAGGTGGCACCAGATAAAGTGAGGTTATACGGGACACTACTTCCAATAGGTAGCTCCAGAGACCCTGCTCTCTTCTTTAGACTTTTTTTCAATATCCTCATGGGAATAAGCCACTAGAGAGGACAGAGAAGTCTGCCAGAGGCTTACTACCCTTTGAGTAAAACATGGAGCCTGTGGACACGAGTGGAATGGACAGTGACTCATTGATGTGGTCAAGTTGCTTTTATTGTGGCTTTGTGTTTTATACCAATGTCTTCATCAGGCCAGATGTGCCATAAATGTCTGGGATAGGAATCCCTCCTACTGTTGTAACCAGGTGCAAGATTGTGTGGTGGAGCTGGCAGGACATGAGCCATGAAGGGGTAGGTGGTATAAAAGGTGCAAATTAGAAGCCAGCAGGGCTGGAAGAAAGTCCTGGCGGACTGGTGAGAACTCAATCATTGCCCTGGGGTGAAAGAAAAAACACCTAGCACTTTTTATTTTATTCTTCTTGATTTAAAGCCGTGGATTTGAGTTGCAGATTTTGTACAATATGACATTGCCACATGGGGTTTCATTTTATGGAAGAATCATACAAATATAGAAATATAGAATTTTGTTCTCCCCATGCTGTTTCACAGAGCCTGCTCTCCACAGCCAGCTTCAGGCTCGCACTTCCTGTTCAGGCTGCGGTTCAATCTGCAGCTTCAAGCTCCCCCTCTCTGTTGAGGCTGTTGGCAGCTCTACAGCTTCAGGCTTCCACACAAAAACCATATGTTTGCCTCCTGCAGGGATCTGACTCCTATGGTGGAAGGCAGAAGCACTAACCACTCAGCTATTCTGTAACTACGCAGAACTCTACATAAACAGGCCTTTGTTTGACTAGAGTGTGGGGAAAGGCATGGTGATGTCAAGCCTGCTGAGTCACATGATATCAAACAAATCACACACACCCTTTTGAGCACACAAAGCTGAAGCTGGATAAATCAGGTATGAAATGACTTTGTGGGAAAACTCCTTTAAGCTTTTATCAGTGTGGTGAGAATGCCCCTTTAAGTTGAGAGCTTCTTTCATAGTTCTGCAGGCTCCTGAGCTAACACCTCTCTGTAACACCTGCTGCTACAGGACCTGGACAGAGGATGCTGCTACAGGACCTGGATTTGTATCATGTTACCTCTATGCCTTTTCAAAGGGTTTGGAGCTCTATATCAGAACATGGAGCACAAAATGTATAACTTATTTAGGTTAAAAAACAAAATGTTGTGTAAAGAAGAACATTGATTTGAAGTCCATTACGGAGGGGAGGGCAACATGGACATCAAGAACTTCATGTACAACATGTTACCTTCAGTAGAAGAGAGCAGACCACGTCTCATTAGACATCTAGGTCACTTCATCCCAACAGAGCTACGGCCTCATGAGGTAGGTTCGCATATGTCACTCCAGATGGTTCACTAAGAACCTACAGATGGACGTCCCCGCTGCTGTCCCCCTGTCTTATAGGAGCCGTTCTTAAAACCTGTGAGGTTCAGTGTTCATATGCTATAAGTAAGGGCCATTGGAGAGCCTGAAATGCGTAAGCGAGGGCTTTTTGTAGAATCCTGTTTCATTGCCTGTTGAAGTCGTTCTGCTATTTGAAGTAAAGTCTCAAGGTTTTACAGGGAAGCTGGATTTCTCTTCCATTTACAATAGTGAGGTTCAGTGTATCAGAATTCCTATTGCTAGAGGTTCTGCACCAGGGTATGCAGCAATCCTTCAGTCCACCACGCCTCAGGCCAATCAGATATAATTCGCACCCTCTTGTATATCTGGCCATATCTAACAATGCACCAAAAGTATCTTTATAACAACTAAGTTATTTTTTTTATTAAGGGTTAAGTATATGGATGTTTAGTTTTTAAAGGGTTTTAAAGTCCCCCACACCTTCAGGGTTTCTTTCCCTAATATCCCCTTTTTTTAGCTACTTTAAAACTTCTCACCACCAGAACCTACAGTGCACTGAGAGGTTTGGGGGGGCAAACATCCCAAAACAGCTGCCTGTCCATGGCTAGATGGCGTTAAGCTCCTCGTCATGTTTTAAAGCTCTTTGGAAGATCCAATGTGACTTTAAAAGGGTTTTTGCCAGAAGTAAAATTACATGGAACTTGTACTAAACAATAAACATTTTCACCATTCATTAATTTTAAAAATTCTGCACCGTTTTTGTTTAAGTTTTCCTTTAGTGATCCTTTTGTTTACACTGGGGGGCCCAAAGAAGGGGAATTCAAACAAATCCGACCCCCCTTCTGAGCAACGAGTGAAAGGCTGTCATTTTACTCCCTCCCCTGTCTCCTTAGAATTATCAAAAAAGTGCAAATAAATAAAAAAAAACCCAATAGGGGCTGGCATTTTATAAAGAAAAAAAAAAAATTTTTTTCCTGCAGGGTTTAACCAGGACCCTTTTCCTGGAGGCAAAAACTTTTCCCTCACACTCATAGGTTTTTTACATAAAAAACCTTCTTTCACTAGAGAAAAAAAGGGGCACATATAGCATTCCCAAAAAAATCACAGACACCCCCTTCTAGCACACAGAATGGATGCAGGAGGAAAAATAAATGTGGCAAAACCCCTTTAAGAAAAACAAATTTTAATAATTGGTCCTTGAATCATAGTCCAGTTCTCTTGAGCTCATTTGAATATATTTACATTTTAGTGGCTCATTCATGGCCTACAAGCCCCCACACACATTTATGGTGCCTCTCCCTAGTGAGGAACATTATCCCATTTGGGGCGGAGGATGTAAAAACCAAAACTATTTTTAACCCTAAGACTGTCTATGGGTAGAAACCCAGGGTCAAATATGAGCGCTTTTTAAGGTGGGCAACCCTTTGGGGCATGATCCCAAGCATTCAACTCACTTAGGCCTTTAGCAGTGGGCCCTCCTAGGCCTCTATAATACTCGCCCATAAGGCTAAGTTTCCATACATTTTCAATACTTTAAATACACTTTGGTCACTGTAAAAAACCTGTTTTGGGCTAAAACTTTTTTTTGCCCATATTACTATGGGGAAAAGACGAGTTTTTGACCTAAACAGTTTCATACATGTGGCCCTTAGTTTCATAGATCAAGAACTCTTAAATTTAGTCTTTCTAGGTGAGAACATGGTATCTATGCTTCCAATGGAGTATAGAGCAATTTTTTGTGGACTATTTTTAGACATTTAAAGAGATTGGTCTCGCACACCTAGTGATAAGGGAGGTTGATGG
>JAODAL010049207.1:0-28353 GCA_025379985.1 Phyllomedusa bahiana
AGTAGTTATTTCTTGAATAGGGGGCAGTTTTTTAAATAGTTTATTCTTTTAATAGGGCATATTTAGTATTTTTTTCTTTTTTCATAGGGGCAGTATAAGAATTTAAATATTCTTGTACATAGGGGCAGTATTATAGTAGTTAATTCTTGTACATAGGGCAGTATTATAGAGTTATATTCTTGTACATAGGGCCGTTTATGTAGTTATATTCTTGTAAAGGAGCAGTATTATAGTAGTTTATTCTTGTACATAGGGGACAGTATTATAGTAGTTCTATTCTTGTACATAGGGCAGTATTTTTGTAGTTATATTCTTGTACATGGGGGACAGTATTAGTATGTTATATTCCTTTTACATAGGGGAAGTATTATAGTAGTTATTTCCCTTGTACAAAAGGGGCAGTATTATAGTATTTTATATTCTTGAAACATAGGGGGCAGTATTATGTAGTTATATTCTTGTACATAGGGGGCATATTATAGTAGTTATAATTCTTTTTCATAGGGGGCAGTATTATAGTAGTTTATATTTGCAGGGTTTTCTTTTGAGTTATATTTTTAAAGGGGGCAGTATTATATTAGTTATATTCCTGTACATAGGGAGCAGTATTATAGTAGTTATATTCTTGTACATAGGTGCAGTATTATAGTAGTTATATGACGTCTCTGACACATAATAGGAGGAGCGTTTACAGTTGCTAAAAATACAAATAGAGGAACTCTGCGCTGTTGTAAGTCTTCCCGGGTCCCCAGCTCCTCTGGTAGGTGTATTTCATGGTGTTTGGCTTTGCTATGGGTTCGGGGTCAGTGAGAAGGCTTCTGGTTGGGGACATTCCTGAAAGTGAGACCCTCCATTACCTTGGCTCAGCTTCCCTCACTTCCAGGAATGCCTGTGACCTGTCAATCTGGGGCCATGTGTTTGTGCTTAGCAGGGAATTAGCAGTGATGTGTCAGGAGGGGATCTAATGCCCCCTCTGACTTGTGGGATTGTGAACCCTGGGCAGTGATTAGGGGGGGTCACAATCAATCACCGGATCCGCCTGTGACTCGTTTCTTCTGCTCTGTAGTGCGATGTCCTCCCTATGGGACCGAATTAATGAGGAGATTTATGTTATTAAAAAGAATAGAAATATAATCAATGTATCCAATAAACTACAATAACTAATGCAAAATATTTATTACTTTGTATTAACTAAATTATCATCTTAAATTACATTATCTTGCCATCCCCTTCAGTTAGATGTAGGCGGCTCAGTCATCCAGTCTTAGGGATTCTGGTGGCTATTATTTATTTATTCATATATGTAGCACTGTTATCTACCGCAGCGCTGTACAGAGGTTGTCATCAGTCACATCGCTCCCTGTCCACACTGGGAATCGCAGTCCAGATACCACATTATCCTGTTACGCTGTTTGTAAAGTGTCGGTGAAATTGGAGGAAACCAATGAGAACATGAGGGGAACACACAAACTCCCTGCAGATGTTGTCCTTGGTGGGATTTGCACCCGGGACCGCAGTGCTGCAAGGCAACAGTGCTAACCACTGAGCCACTGTGCTGTTATACACTAACCACTGATCTACAGTGCTGTCCATACTTACCACTGAGCCACCGTGCTGCACTGTTCTAACCACTGAGCCACTGTGCTACTCTGTACTAACCACTGAGCCACCGTGCTGTTCTGTACTAACCACTGAGCCACCGTGCTGTTCTGTACTAACCACTGAGCCACCGTGATGCTCTGTACTAACCACTGAGCCACTGTGCTACTCTGTACTAACCACTGAGCCACCGTGCTGTTATACACTAACCACTGATCTACAGTGCTGTCCATACTTACCACTGAGCCACTGTGCTACTCTGTACTAACCACTGAGCCACCGTGCTTCCCTGAGCTGCTCTGTCCTAACAACTGGGCCACTGTGCTGCTCTGTCCTAACAACTGGGCCACCGTGCTGCTCTGTACTAACCACTGAGCCACCGTGCTGCTCTGTACTAACCACTGAGCCACCGTGCTGCTCTGTACTAACCACTGAGCCACTGTGCTAATCTGTCCTAACAACTGGGCCACCGCTGCCTGCTGCTCTGTACTAACCCCTGAGCCACCGTGCTGCTCTGTACTAACCACTGAGCCACTGTGCTGCTCTGTACTACCCACTGGGCCACCGTGCTGCTATGTACTAACCACTGAGCCACCGTGCTGCTCTGTACTAACCACTGAGCCACCGTGCTGCTATACACTAACCACTGATCTACAGTGCTGTCCATACTTACCACTGAGCCACTGTGCTGTTATACACTAACCACTGATCTACAGTGCTGTCCATACTTACCACTGAGCCACTGTGCTACTCTGTACTAATCACTGAGCCACCGTGCTTCCCCGAGCTGCTCTGTCCTAACAACTGGGCCACTGTGCTGCTCTGTACTAACCACTGGGCCTCCGTGCTGCTCTGTACTAACCACTGAGCCACCGTGCTGCTCTGTACTAACTACTGAGCCACCGTGCTGCTCTGTCCTAACAACTGGGCCACTGTGCTGCTCTGTACTAACCACTGAGCCACCGTGCTGCTCTGTACTAACCACTGAGCCAATGTGGTTCTCCTACCATATTAACCACTGAGCCACTGTGCTGTATCACACTAACCACTAAGCCACTGGGCTGCCCTGTACTAACCACTGAGCCACCTTGCTACTCTGTATTAACCATTTGACCAAACCCGTGCTGCTCTGTACTAACCACTGAGCCACTGTGCTGCTCTGTACTGACCACTGAGCCACGGTGCTGCATTGTGCTAACCACTGAGTCACGGTGCTGCACTGTGCTAACCACCGAACCACTGTACTGCCTAAATACCCTTTCATATCCCTTTTTGAAAATTATAATTTAACAGAAAGGCTGGAGGTTCTCTTCTCTGGATCCTCACCTCATGGATGGTCACATAGAGCGCCCCTTGCTCTGGAGGACCCGTCCTGTCCTGCATCGCCCACACAATCCAGTGATGTGAGCGAGTACCTCGTTGCTCCCCCATCCCCTGTGCTGATGCTGCAGGAAATTAAACCCTGTTGGCAAGATTTCCCCACAAATTACATCGGATTTCTGGGGGTCCCAGCAACGGGCGACACTTGGTAAATAACTTTTTGCCAAAATATCTTCAAACAAGTAGTGATTACACGACGCAGAGAACCCCTTTAATGACAGGTCTGCTCCATCCAGGTTGCTTGTCTCCCATCTTTTTGGATGGTGGAAGAGGGACACTTGTGGTTCATTGAGAGAAATCGATCTCTTGTGTGTCTAAGCTTTCATAGGTTATTGTCCACATTGCAACTAAGCTTAAAATTGATACAAATTCAGGATTTTAGGGGCAATGGGGTAAGTTAATTGGTGCAACTTTAACGATCAAGTCAAATTGACAGAGAAAAGAGGGGCTCCCAGCCCGAGAAGAGAGGTCGGCCATGGTCTCAACCTCTCACCATCTTCTCCATATGAATGGAGGTGATAATCCTCTTATAATAACGCAGGGGCCGGGGCGTGAGGACCTCTTCCTTCAGGAATCCACGTCCCCACTCACCTTGATGTTTGTTAATTGGATCATATTATCGGGGTCTGTCGCTTGCGTATTGGGCTCCTTTGAGGGTCTGTGCCCTCCAGCTCTCCTCTTTTGGTTGTGATGTGTGGCAATGTGTTGTCAGATCTAATTGAATTATGGGAATTAAATCTAATTAGGCAGGAGGACATCATGTTACCCATACCTCTGAGCCTTCTACACCTCCTCACCCAGCTTTCCCTGATGTACACAAGTGCTTAGCAATGTACAGCAAGACAAATCCAATAAACTGCACAGCCGGGCACATAGGCATCCAGAGATCTAGGAAAGCTGGGTGCCCCCATCAACTCCACTGGTGGGCCCCAGGAATCAGCTCCACTGGTGGCCCCAGGAATCAGCTCCACTGGTGGCCCCAAGAATCAGCTCCACTGGTGGCCCAAATCAGCCCTGTGGGCCCAAGAATCAGCTCCACTGGTGGGGCCAAGATCAGTCCACTGGTGGGGCCAAGAATCACTCCACTGGTGGACCCCAAGGATCGACTCCACTGGTGGACCCCTAGAATCATCCCCACTGGTGGGCCCCAAGAATCATCCCCACTGGTGGGCCCCAAGAAACAAACCCACTGGTGGGCCCCACGAATCACTCCACTGGTGGGCCCCCAAGAATCTACTCCACTGGTGGGCCCCAAGAATCATTTCCACTGGTGGGCCCAAGATCATCTCCACTGATGGGCCCCAAGAATCAACTCCATTGGTGGGCTCCAAGAATCATCTCCACTGGTGGGCCCCCAAGAATCACTCCCCCTGGGGGGCCCCCAAGAACATCTCCACTGGTGGGCCCCAAGAATCATCCCCACTGGTGGCCCCAAGAATCATCCCCACTGGTGGCCCCAGGAATCATCCCCACTGGTGGCCCCAGGAATCATCTATACTGGTGGCCCCAGGAATCCTCTATACTGGTGGCCCCAAGAACCAACTCCACTGGTGGCCCCAAGAATCACCTCCACTGGAGGGCCCCAGGAATCAACTCCACCGGTGACCCCCAAGAATCATCTCCACTGGTGGCCCCAGGAATCAACTCCACTGGTGGCCCCAGGAATCAACTCCATTGGTGGCCCCAGGAATCAACTCTACTGGTGGCCCCAGGAATCAACTCCATTGGTGGCCCCAGGAATCAACTCCAGTGGTGGCCCCAGGAATCAACCCCACTGGTGGCCCCAGGAATCAACTCCACTGGTGGCCCCAGGAATCAACCCCACTGGTGGCCCCAGGAATCCTTCCATTGGTGGCCCCAGATCCTCTTCCACTGGTGGCCCAAAATCACTCATGGTGGCCAAAGAATCTCTCCACTGGTGGGCCCAAAGAATCATCTCCACTGTGGCCCCCAAGAATCATCTCCATTGGTGGGCCACAAGAATCCTCTCCACTGGTGGGCCCAAAGAATCATCTCCACTGGTGGGCCCCAAGAATCATCTCCACTGGTGGCGCCAAAGAATAAATCTCCACTGGTGGCCCCAAGAACCCCACCCAACTCCACTGGGGGCCCAGGAATCACTCACTGGTGCCCAGAATCACTCATGGTGGCCCCCAAAATTTTTCCCTTTCCCAATGTGTGGCCCCCCAAGAATCTTGTCCACTGGGGGGCCCAAAGAATCATTACTGGGGGGCCCCCAAGATCATTCCACGGGGGAAACCAGGAATCATTCCACTGGTGGGCCCAAAGAATCATTCCACTGGTGGGCCCCAAGAATCACCCCACTGGTCCCCCCCAAAGAATCAACCCCACTGGGGGCCCAAAAGAATCATCTGTACTGGTGGCCCCAAGAATCATCTCTACTGGTGGTCCCAAGAATCAACTCCACTGGTGGACCCAAGAATCATCTCTACGGGTGGCCCCAAGAATCATCTCCACTGGTGGCCCCAAGAATCATCGCCACTGGTGGGTCCCAAGAATCATCTCCACTGGGGCCCCCAAAGAATCATCCCACTGGTGGCCCCCAGAATCATCTCCACTGGGGGTCCCCCAGAATTACTCCACTGGTGGGCCCCAGAATCATCTCCACTGGTGGGCCCCAGAATCATCTCCACTGGTGGGCCCAAAGGATCATCCCCCACTGGGGGGCCCAGGCATCATTCCATGGTGGGCCCCAAGCATAAACTCCATTGGTGGGCCCCAAGAATCAACTCCACTGGTGGTTCCCAAGCATCATCTCCACTGGTGGGCCCCAAGCATCATCTCTACTGGTGGGCCCCAAGCATCATCTCTACTGGTGGGCCCCAAGCATCATCTCCACTGGTGACGCCAAGAATCATCTCCACTGGTGCCCCCAAGAATCATCTCCACTGGTGACTCCAAGAATCACCTCCACTGGTGGCCTCAAGAATTAACTGAAACCAATGAAGATCTTTATTGTAAGCATAGTTCAGGCCCATGTATATCTAGTGCTGGGTGCTGTAAAGTCTCATACATTGTAATGCAGCAGATATCTGGTCCATCCACACAGCAGGTTTTTAGTTGGATTTTGAAACGTGTTTCAGATTGGACTGTAAACCCCATAGACTTCATAGAACATCCCAGCTGTAGTCTACACCGCCCAATTTCTATCATTCTAAACTTAAAACCCTCAACTTCTGTCTTCTCTCATATCATCTAACTGCAAAATTTTTAACATCTTAACTCAAAGAAACCGCCGGGAAACTTTAACCTTATCACGCATTTATTTAGTTTTTATCCTTCTTATTAATTTTCCCTCTCCATCTTACATAATTTTTTTCTACAATATTATATCTATCTATCTAATTCTATCTATCTATCTCCATCTATCTATCTATCTGCCATCTAAACTATCTTCTCAATCTATCTATCTTCTCTATACTATCTATCTGTTCTATATCTATTATCTCCCTATCTATCTATTTCCCTATCTATCTATTTTTCTAACTATCTATCTCATATCTATCTTACTAGAGTATAGGAAAAAAAGGGAAAAAGGCGCACGATAGTGAAGTATGAACAGACTGAAATTAAAAAAATTCTATAAATGTTTTTTCTTACCTCTAGGAGTTGTGCATGTAGCTGAGGCACAACTCTCATAAAAGTATAGTTCCTCCTTATAGGTTCTCTGTATAGGCAGCCAGGTATCCGTGAAGCCGCATGTAAATCGTACACACGGTATAAAATAGCAATCAGATAAAAAATAACGGCACTTCTGATGAAGCATGGGCATACCATGCGAAACGCGTTAAGTGTACAGTGGTTTTTATGAGAGTCCTTCTCTTTTATACAAAAAACCCGAAACGGAAGGTGTTTGACTTTTTATCCTCCAAAGAGCGCCGCAGTGCCGTTATTTTTTTTCTTTTATTCTTCTATCTATTTATTTTTATCTATCTCTTCTATCTCATATCCTTTTTCTATCCTCTTTCCACTCTATTCTATCATATCTATCTCAAATTTTCTTATTCTATCTCTCCCATCTTCTATCTATCTTTTATCTATTTTATCTATTTTTCCAATTTTCTATTTTTTCTATTTTATCTTCCTATCTATCTATCTCATATTCCCTTCATAATTTTATTTTACTATTTTATATCTATCTCAATTTTCATTACCTTTTATTTATCTATCTATCTATCTCATATCTATTTTACTATCCATCCCCATTATTTGACCCTTTTAACTTTTGTTATATATAGATTTCCCCTACACCAACTTACTTTACCCAAAAAAAATTATAAAAACTAAATCTTAAAAATTTTTACAACATAAAAAAATTCTTATTATCCAATATATAATCCTTTCTGTTTTTAGATTTCACGCTGATTCAGAAATCCCCCTAACAGTATTTGTCCTGGTGGTTGTTCCCGTCCACGTTTTTTTTGGGGGGGCCCGGGGGGGGGGGGGGTTTTGACCACCGGCCCAGGGGCCAATAGCGGCCGTGGGGGGGGCGGCTGAAGTCCTATCCCATTCACCTCTGAGAGAGCCTCAGTCAGGACAAAGCTGCAGCTCTGAACACTTCCCAGAGCTTGGTGCTGTTACCCCCCCCTGCCATGGACTATTAGCCCCCGGGGCAGAAGATGAAGGTGACGGTGAGTGCGGCTCTGGCCACTTCTCTTATTATTCTGGAAACAATATGAAGAACCTACAATCCTGGGCGCCGGCTTCAGGAGTTGTACTCCGTTTTATACTTTGTAGACTTTAGTGCATTCTAGTATTTTTTCTAGATTTTTATTATATTTTTTTGCTAAAATTTCGATATTTAATGTTTTATGTGTTCAGGTTTTTCTTTTGTCTTTTATTAGACTTTTTGGGTATTTTTTGGGTACTTTCCTTGTGTTACAATTAGAAGTCAAATATTTTCATAAGACTTTTGTTTGATATTTGTATTTTTTAACTATTTGCTTTTTCTACTTTTATTACATTTTTTGACGTTTTCCTCATTGTTATTATTTTGCATTATTTTTAGTATTCTTTCATTATTTTTGGTATTTTTTCTACATTATTTTTAGTATTTTTTCTGCATTATTTTCAGTATATTTGTGGATTGATTTTCGTACACTTCTTGCTCTGAATTTGTACGTTTACGTTTTTGGTATCTACTTCGTAACTTTTTCTATGGTTATTGCTTTATTTTTTGACATCTTAATTTACAGGGCAGTTCCATTGCCTTCCTTTATTTTTAATATATTTTCGGATTGTTTTAGTACAACTTTTGCTTTGAATTTGTATGATTAGGTTTTAAGGTTTTATATTAGTTTTCTTTATTCTTATTGCTTTTGGACATGTTTATTCACTTGGTGGTAACGTTACTTTGTATTATTTGTATTGCATCTTGCATGGTTTTTAGCACTTTTACTCTTTGCATTTCTATGATTAGGGTTTTTTTTTTGCACTTTTTATGGATCATTTGGTAGTTTCTTGTCTATAAAGCTTCGTTCTAAGATTATATCTATCATTTTCTGGCACTGGCGACTCCCAGCCACCCTGCCCTGCGGTCATGGGGATTTTGTAGTTGGCTGTAGTATTGGGGTTAAACTTGGAATTGGCTCTGGAGCTCAGAGGAATGTCACAATATCTATTCACTAATTGGTTACTTACAATTTAGATGCAACTTCCTTGGGAAATGGTCTTAATTGTTGCAGAAAATCAGTAGAACGGAAAATTCTGAACTTTCCAACATGGGAAATTCTTGATGGTTGACCCAAATCTGAGGACAAATATCCATCAGCCGCAGCAATTGTGCTTCCCCATGGGATGTTGAAATTTTTTCTTTTTTTGGGGGTGGTAAGGTTTTTTTAGAGAGGTCGGGGGCCCTACGGGAGAAGGGACACCACCGGTGGGCTGCTGTGTGTAGTAGGCCCCTGGGACGGTGGAAATGGGGCTACTTTTCAGGGGAAAAGGTAGAAAAAAATAAGCAGAGAGCAAAAGGTATGTACGGTGGCTGTGGGGTGTGTGCCCTAGGAATCAGCTCCACTGGTGGCTACAAGAATCAGCAACACTGGTGGCCCCAAGAATCAACTCCACTGCCCCAAGAATCATCTCCACCCCCCAAGAAACTTTCCCACTGGGGGCCCCCAGAATAAACTCCATGGTGGGCCCAAAATCACCCCCATGGTGGCCCAATAATCACCTCCACGGGGGGCCCAATAATCACCCCCCACTGGTGGCCCCAATAACCCCCACCTCCCCTGGTCCCCCCCAAAATCATCTCCACGGGTTGGCCCCCAAAAATCATCTCCATGGTGGACCCCAATAATCACCCACGGTGGCCCCAAAAAAAACCCCACTGGGGGGCCCAAGAACAACTCCACGGTAGGAAAAAAACCTCCCATGGTGGGCCCAAAAATCCCCCTTGGTGGCCCCAAGAATAACCCCATTTGGGGGCCCAAATTTTAACCCACTGGGGGGCCCCCCAAAGAACGCCATGGGGGGCCCCCAAGGAGAACCCACTGGTGGGCCCCCAAGGATAAACCCCACTGGGGGGCCCCCAAGGATGAACCCAGTGGGCCCCCCAAAAATAACCCCACGGGGGGCCCCCAAGGATGAACGCCATGGGGGCCCCCAAGGCTGAACGCCCCTGGTGGGCCCCCAAGGATGAACGCCACTGGTGGGCCCCCAAGGATGAACGCCACTGGTGGGCCCCCAAGGATGAACGCCACTGGTGGGCCCCCAAGGATGAACGCCACTGGTGGGCCCCCAAGGATGAACGCCACTGGTGGGCCCCCAAGGGGAAACCCCACGGGGGGCCCCCAAGGAGAACGCCACTGGGGCCCCCAAGGATAAACCCACGGGGGGGCCCCCAAGGATGAACCCAGGGTTGGGCCCCCAAGGATGAACGCCACGGGGGGCCCCCCAAGATGAAGCCACGTGGGCCCCCCCAAATAACCCACTGGGGGGGGGCCCCCCCAAAGGGATAAAACCCACTGGGGGGCCCCAAAGGATAAACCCCTGGGGGGGCTGAATTCAGCCCAGGGGGGCCCCGAATCACCCCAAATGGGGGCCCCCGGAACACTCCATTGGTGGCCCCGGAATCATCCCATGGGGGATTTGGGGGGGGGGGGGGGGGGGGGGGGGGTGCCCCCAAGAATCTTCCACTGGGGGCCCCCAAAAATCATCTCCACTGGGGGGGCCCCAAAAATGAACGCCATAGGGGGCCCCAAGATGAATCCAGGTTGGGCCCCAAAATGAACCCCACTGGTGGCCCCAAAAATCCCTCCACGGTGGGCCCCAAATCCCTTACTGGTGTCCCCCAAGAATCAACTCCACTGGTGTGCCCAAAAATCAACTCCACTGGTGGCCCCAAGAATCAACCCCAAGGGGGGGCCCAAAAAATGAACTCCACGGGGGGCCCCAAGATAATTCCACGGGGGGCCCCAAGAATAACCCACGGTGCTGCAAGAATCATCACTGTGGCCCCAAGAATCACTCCACTGGGGGCCCCTGGAATCAGTCCACTGTCCCCCCTGGATCATTTTCCTTTTGGTGGCCGCAAAATCATCCCACGGGTGGACCCCAAAAATCACCCTCACTGGGGGCCCCCAAAAAATCAACCCCCTGGTGGGCCCCAAGAACAACTCCACTGGGGGGCCCCAAAAATAAACTACGGGGGGCCCCAAAATAAACCCCCAGGGTGGGCCCCAAGATGAACTCCCTGGGGGGCCCCCAAAGAAAAACTCCATGGGGGCCCCAAAAAATGAACTCCACTGGTGGGCCCCAAAATGAACCCCACGGGTTGGGGGCCCCAAGAATAAACTCCAGGGTGGGCCCCAAGAATGAACCCATGGGGGGGCCCCAAGAATAACTCCACTGGTGGCTGCAAGAATTACGGGGCCCCAAAATCCTCCATGGGGCCCCCTGGAATCACTCCCGGGTGGCCCCTGGAATCACTCCATTGGGGCCGCAAGAATCACTCCACGGGTGGACCCCAAGAACTCCCACTGGGGGACCCCAAGAATCATCCCCCACTGGGGCCCCAAAAATCACTCCATGGTGGCCGCAAGAAAAAACCGGGGGGGCCCCCCAAGAATCCATCTCCACTGGGGGGCCCCCAAGACTCAACCCCCACTGTGGCCCAAGACTCAACTCCACGGGGGGTCCCAAAAATCCTCCCATTTGGGGCCCCAAGAATCAACTCCCTGTGGGCCCCAAAAAATCACTCCATTGGGGCCCCCAAGAAAAAACTCTATTTTTTCCCCCAAGGATCACCTCCACTGGTGGCTCCAGGCTCTCCAATCCAACACAGTTTGTAGGAGTAAAGAAATTTCAATGTCTATTTGCCCGATTAGAGGGCATTAGTAGTATACAGGACATGTGGAATGGAGTAGGTGTCACGGTGCCCCCTACCATTGACTGCGTGGTCCCTTTGTGTCCTTAAAGGGGTTGTCTCACTACATTGATTCGTCCTGTTTTTTTGGTTTCATTTCAAGGGGGGGTTTACTGGCTTTTACTAGGCCCATAAATCCAGGGCGTGCTAAAAACCAGTTTGGCAGCCTATCAGGAGAGATCAAACAGGCCCCGTAGCTATAGCGCCAGGCTAACCCATCAGGAGAGATTGATCAGGGCGTAGCTAAAACAACCCGGCTGCGCTATGGGGAGAGTAAAAAAGGTCTGTACTATAGGACCTGAGGAGTGATGCACCCCTACAAGGGGATATTTGAATAGGTAGGGCCGGAATGGACCATATTCAAAGTGACTTGTTTTTGCAAGATCTTTAACATAAAAAGCAGCAGTGATCCTTGTAGTGAGACAACCTCTTTAATGCTTGGTTTCTGTGTGTAACATATGTGTCTTCTTATAGACTCTATTCCCGAGTAGTGCAGCCAGAGGTTCATGATGTCTGGGGGGATCCAGCGTCCTCCAGGGCTTCAGCTTTTTCTCTCTTTGTTGCACAAAGTTTGAGAACGAAGATTTCAGATTTAAAAAAAAAAAAGAAAAGAAAGGAAAAGGTCGTCGGAAGATTTTTTTGTGCGAGTTGAGCATAAACGTCTTTATTTTTAGAATTGAGGAATGAGGGCGACGGGTGACACATACCTGAGTGCAGAGCGCGGCTGGTCACCGAGGGGGAATAAAGCCTGCGGGCCGATCTGGGGAAAGGCTTACAACTAACCCGTAGGGCAAGCCTGGAAATTCCCTGATGGGATTAATGACAGGAAGTGTAGACCTCTCCCTGCCCCCGAGACACCACCCCGTGCTGTCGTCCCCTTATAACGCTCCCGTATGAATAACCCGAGACATTTACATCCCATGTGACGAATCAGCCGCTCCCCTTAAACGCCCCTACTGATAAACCAACATTTCATCCATTAGATTCACCCCCCCCTCATAACGCTCCAGTACTGATTTAAACCCCGAGACATTTTCTCCCATTTATGATTCAGCTGCTCCTCTATAAGCCCATACTGATATAACCCCGACATTAATCCCCAGTGACTGATATCAGCCGCTCCTCTTATAACGCTCCATACGATATAACCAACATTACATCCTTTTTGACTGAAACAGCCACTCCCCCTTTTTAACGTCCCGTACTGAATTTTAAACCCGAGACATTCATCCATGGGATGAATCGCCCCCCCTTTATAAGCCCATACGTATAAAAAAAGCATTCCTCCTATGTGACGTATCAGCCCCTCCTCTTATAAGCCCAGCACTGATAAAACCTCCCGACATTTTTTTTGGTGTTGTGGGTTTTTTTTATAAACGCCCAGTAGTTTTTTTTTTTTTTTGTGGGCTGTTTTTTTGGGGTTTTTTTAAAGCTTTTTTGTTTTAAAAGGTTTCCTTTTTTTGGTGTTGTTCCCCCCTCCTCTTTTGTTCCCCCAACTTTTTTTTTTTTTTTTTTTTTTTTTTAACCGGCATCCATCCAAGGTTAATTTCCCCCCCCCTTATAAACCCCCATAAACCCCTCTTACTCCTTGGTGCTATATTTTCCCCCCTCTATAACCCCCCCAGTTGTTTTTTTTTTTTGATTTTTTTTTTTTGGATGATTGCCCTCCCATACCTCCAGTACTAATAAAACTCCAATTTACATCCAGTGACTGATACACGCCCTCTTATAAAGCCCCAGTATGATATTAAACCAAAACATTACATCCCCTGTGGCTATTCAGCCGCTCCTCTTATAAAGCTCCAGTACTGATATAACCAGAGCAATTTACATCCTATGTGACTGATATCAGCCGCTCCTCTTATAACGCTCCAGGACTGATATAACCAGAGACATAACATCCTATGTGACTGATATCAGCCGCTCCTCTTATAACGCTCCAGGACTGAGAACCAGAAACATTACATCCTATGTGACAGCTGCTGCACTATTATAATCTTTAAGGACTTCATAAACGTTCTAGCATTATTGAAGGCTTCCCCCTTGCTGCTCCTCTTTGGAAGCTGCTGCACTTTGATAAATTTGGTGACTCTACGGTTCCTGCTCCTTTAAGTACATATAGATGGGATTTCTTCATTTGGTTTTGGGGCAGATCGGGCAGTGGATCTTTCACAGGTCATGTGCCCGCTGCTGTGTTATTACGAGCCTGTGTATCGGGCATGCGCTATAACACAACATGTGCCACCCAAGTACAGCTGTCAGATTTAAAGGGCCGGGATGATGTCACTCCTCTGCCTCCAACCAGGTGGCTCAGCTGCAAAACATGACCTTCTTTCCCTATTGTTTTGGGCTGTGGGTTGTGATATCAGCTATGGGGGGAATATAAGGGGCAGAGGGGCACGGACACCGGATTATCATAGATGCAGATAGTGGAGTTGATTCTTGGGGCGACCAGTGGGGATGATTCTTGGGGGACACCAGTGGAGTTGATTCATGGGGACCGACAGTGGAGCTGATTCTTGGGGCCACCAGTGGGGAGGATTCGTGGGGTTCACCAGTGGTGCTGAGTCTTGGGGCCACCAGTGGTGTTGGGTCCGGGGGCCCTCCAGTGGAGATTATTCTTGGGGCCACCATTGGAGATGATTCTTGGGGTCCACCAGTGGAGTTGATTCCTGGGGCCCTACAGTGGAGATTATTCTTGGGACCACCAGTGGAGATGATTCTTGGGGTCCACCAGTGGAGTTGATTCCTGGGGCCCTACAGTGGAGATGATTCTTTTGGCCACCAATGGAGTTGATTCCTGGGGCCCACCAGTGGTGTTGGTTCTTGGGGTCCACCAGTGTAGTTGATTCTTGGGGTCCACCAGTGCAGTTGATTCTTGGGGTCCACCAGTGAAGTTGATTCTTTGGGCCCACCAGTGAAGTTGATTCTTGGGACCCACCAGGCTGTTGATTCTTGGAGCCCATTCTACAGCTACCTCTCATGGCTCTTGATTTCTGTCTCTCTTTCTCTTTCTCTCCTTGTAAAGCAGCCACAGACATTCCGTGCCCAGGGGCCCATCAGAGGTTTTACCCAATGGATCCACTATACCCTCCTATCGGGGCACATGAGGTCCGGAGCTGCCAGTTAGGGGCTATGAATGTGGAAAAGTTGGTGCTGTGGACCTCATGGGGTGAGAGCATTTGGCCTTCATAGGGTTGACACTTGGCGGAGGAGTCTGTGGATTGTGGGACAAGGTAGCGGCGGGTTTTGTCTATAGTGATGGCGTCTCTGCCCTGTGTATGCAGCATTCAGGTTGGGGTTGGACATAAGGTCCGGACGGGCGGTGGAGCCGGCAGTTGGGGCCATACGGGCGCCAGGGCCTATACTTGGCGGCTGAAGACTTTATCTTGACCTCAGCCAATGCAGCAATTTTAGGAGTCCACTAGGAACATTTGCCCTCACTGGGGTAGGAGGCACTTTGCAACCTCGTACCTCGCTTTATGGCTCTTCCATATTGATTATCTGATCTGAAATCTTATGGGATAATTACTTCTCAGGGTTCTGCTTTGTGAAGCCTCCTGAGTCTTCCAGCTGCTCCCTGTGATCTGGAGGAAGGCTTCCTGCTCAGCCCTCGGGCACCAGGAATTAAGCAACACAAGAGGGTTCAGGCTTATGTAAAAGGGTGCTCCCACCATAGACTTTGATGGTATATTGATATGCTATATTATCTATGTGCGATAGCTACCGGTTCCACCTCTGGGCCCCGCACCTATCTCAGGAATGGGGCCTCTGAAAGTTTCAGCTCAGTAAGGAGAACCAGGCACACATGCCCAACTCTCTGTTCTGTTCTATGGTGGTTCTGAGTACAGCCAAATATTCTGCTCCCCTGTACTGGGAACTCCCATAGAACAGAATGGAGAGAACACAGCGCTCCCCTGTACTGGGAACTCCCATAGAACAGAATGGAGAGAACACAGCGCTCATCTGTACTGGGAACTCCTATAGAACAGAATGGAGAACACAGCGCTCCCCTGTACTAAGAACTGCCATAGAACAGAATGGAGAACCCAGCGCTCATCTGTACTGGGAACTCCTATAGAACAGAATGGAGAACACACGCCCTCTTGTACGGAACTCCATAGAGACATGGAGAACACGCGCTCCCTTGTACTGGGAACTCCCATAGAACAGAATGGAGAACACAGCGCTCCCTTGTACTGGGAACTCCCATAGAACAGAATGGAGAACACAGCGCTCCCTTGTACTGGGAAGTCCCATAGAACAGAATGGAGAACACAGTGCTCCCTTGTACTGGGAACTCCCATAGAACAGAATGGAAAACACAGCGCTCCCATGCACTGGGAACTCCCATAGAACAGAATGGAAAACACAGCGCTCCCCTGCACTGGGAACTCCCATAGAACATAATGGAGAACACCAGAACGCTCCCTGTACTGGAATCTATGAACAAATGGAGAACACGAACTCCATAGAACAGAATGGAGAACACAGCGCTCCCCTGTACTGGGAATTCCCATAGAACAGAATGGAGAACACAGCGCTCCCCTACACCGGGAACTCCCATAGAATTAGTTTTTTTTGTTAAGAAGCATACAGGTCAATTCCTGAGCCGGATTCCGCGCTGATTCCTCCCATTATATATGGAGGCTGAAAATCTGCCCGTGAAATCAGCGTTAAATCCACGTCTAAAATCTGCGATCACTGGTGCAGATTTTAAGCCTTGATTTGGCACTGAAATTTTCAGCGTCAAATCTTTGCTCATGTGACAGAAGTTTTTACCCTGTTTTGCGGATTTATAAGTCAATTTCTATTGTGGATTTAATACAGATTTTCCTCATGGACTTGAATGGGGGTAAAATTTGCACCGAAATCTGCACCATCTGTTGCAGATTTTGGGCAAAAAGTGTCCTGAGCAAATCTGTCCTGGGTGCAGCAGTGAGGGTTGTCAGTATCACTCAGCTTTCCCAAGAACAGACATAACTGAAGCTGCGGAACAGACCTTGATAGGTGACGAGTGAGGCTATCATGTATTTTTGGGGCGCCCCTTTAGTAGCCCTGGTCATTGTTTATCATTGGGGGGATAAGCGGCCCCTGTGACCTCCCTGTGACTGCGGAGATAAAGGTGACACCGGAGCTGGTGATGGCGTCCGGGGCTGTGGTGACCTCAGGTGACTGGGACTGGTCTCCACCAGTTTCTGCAGATGACTGGGGGGGGAGGGAGGAGGCCAAAAAGCCTTTACGATCTAAACGAGCTAATACTGAATTCAATGCGGCCATAAACGGCCGGACATGAAAGCGCCAAAAACAATGAGGGCGCGAACAATCCGGGGCCTAGGGGTCGGGGGACGCAGGGTGCCAGAAAAAGGCCTCCGCAGCTGGGGGTCTATACTGGGATTAGAGGAGTGCGGGGTTGGGGGGGGGGGACAAGTCTGGGGGCGACTTCAGTTCTGCCAGTTCTGCTTGGAAAAGCGATTTCACGAACATTCTGTAGAACCCGAGCGGAAACCAGGATTTCATATCCAGATTCTGGGAATGGGATAAATGGGATCACGAGAGAAATATTCTGTCCATGGAGGGACCTCACCCAATGCTCTGGGGGGGATTGTGAAGCTGCTGAGGGACGCCATTATTTATAAGTGATATGGCGGCTCCTGAAGATCCTCTGTGCTGCTTATCCTATTATTGGCTGCTATGGCTCATATTTCTCAATTGGTTTTCTAGTTGCTGTGGGCTACAAAGCTCTCATGTCAGCCGCCATGAGATAGGGATAGAGGTAGCTGATGTCACGGCTTTTCTCTGTCCTCCTCCAGACTCCTCTGTCCTCCTCCAGATTCCTCTGTCCCCTCCAGTCTCCTCTGTCCTCCTCCAGACTTCTTTATCCCCTCCAAACCTCTTTGTCCACTTCTAGTCCGCTCTGTTCCCATCTAGACTCCTCTGTCCGCCCTCCAGACAACTCTGCCCACCTCCAGAGTCCTCTGGCCTCCTCCAGAGTCCCCTCTGTCCTCCTCCCTGCAGACTCCTCTTTCCTCCCTCCAGTCTCCTCTGTCCCCTCTAGACTCCTCTGTCCCCTCTAGACTCCTCTGTCCCTCTAGACTCCTCTGTCCCCTCTAGACTCCTCTGTCCCCCTCCAGACTCCTCTGTCCCCCTCTAGGCTCCTCTGTCCCCCTCTAGGCTCCTCTGTCCCCCTCTAGGCTCCTCTGTCCCCCTCTAGGCTCCTCTGTCTCCCCTCCAGGCTCCTCTGTCTCCCCTCCAGGCTCCTCTGTCCCCCCTCCAGGCTCCTCTGTCCCCCCTCCAGGCTCCTCTGCCCCCCCTCCAGGCTCCTCTGTCCCCCCTCCAGGCTCCTCTGTCCCCCCTCCAGGCTCCTCTGTCCTCCCTCCAGGCTCCTCTGTCTTCCCTCCAGGCTCCTCTGTCTTCCCTCCAGGCTCCTCTGTCTTCCCTCCAGGCTCCTCTGTCCACCCACCAGGCTCCTCTGTCCCCCTCCAGGCTCCTCTGTCCCCCTCCAGGCTCCTCGTCCCCCCTCCAGGCTCCTCTGTCCCCCTTCCAGGCTCCTCTGTCCCCCCTCCAGGCTCCTCTGTCCCCCCTCCAGGCTCCTCTGTCCCCCCTCCAGGCTCCTCTGTCCTCCCTCCAGGCTCCTCTGTCCCCCTCCAGGCTCCTCTGTCCCCCCTCCAGGCTCCTCTGTCTCCCTCCAGACTCCTCTGTCCTCCCTCCAGGCTCCTCTGTCCTCCCTCCAGGCTCCTCTGTCCCGGCCCACCAGACTCATCTGTCCACCCTCCAGGCACCTCTGTCCCTCCCTCCAGGCTCCCTTGGTCCCCCCTCCAGGCTCCCTGTCTTCCCTCCAGGCCCCCTCTGTCTTCCCTCCAGGCTCCTCTGTCCTCCCCTCCAGGCTCCTCTGTCTTCCCTCCAGGCTCCTCTGTCCCCCCTCCAGGCTCCTCTGTCCCCCCTCCAGACTCCTCTGTCACCCCCCTCCAGACTCCTCTGTCTTCCCTCCAGGCTCCTCTGTCTTCCCTCCAGGCTCCTCTGTCTTCCCACCAGGCTCCTCTGTCTTCCCTCCAGGCTCCTCTGTCTTCCCTCCAGGCTCCTCTGTCTTCCCTCCAGGCTCCTCTGTCTTCCCTCCAGGCTCCTCTGTCCTCCCTCCAGGCTCCTCTGTCAACCCACCAGGCTCCTCTGTCATCCCTCCAGGCTCCTCTGTCCTCCCTCCAGGCTCCTCTGTCTTCCCTCCAGGCTCCTCTGTCCTCCCTCCAGACTCCTCTGTCCTCCTCCAGGCTCCTCTGTCCTCCCTCCAGGCTCCTCTGTCCCCCTCCAGGCTCCTCTGTCCTCCCTCCAGGCTCCTCTGTCCTCCCTCCAGGCTCCTCTGTCCTCCCTCCAGACTCCTCTGTCCTCCCTCCAGACTCCTCTGTCCTCCCCCAGGCTCCTCTGTCCTCCTCCAGGCTCCTCTGTCCTCCCTCCAGGCTCCTCTGTCCTCCCTCCAGGCTCCTCTGTCCTCCCTCCAGACCCCTCTGTCCCGCTCCAGACCCCTCTGTCCCCCTCCAGACCCCTCTGTCCCCCTCCAGACTCCTCTGTCCTCCTCCAGACTCCTCTGTCCCCCTCCAGACTCCTCTGTCCCCCTCCAGACTCCTCTGTCCCCCCTCCAGACTCCTCTGTCCTCCTCCTGACATCCAAGTACTGTTTCTTTCCTCCTCCACCTCTGCTATTGTTGTGGAGTCGGGAGCCCCCCATACACATCAGAGGGTTCAGCTGACCTCCATCTGGTGTCTCTCCATCACTGTATATTGCCCCAGTACTTGGCTCATCTGGCAGAGATTGCCCCATTCATATGCAGATGGGGCGCTCCTGCAGGTAGGGGTCCTCACATTGTTCTCCTCCGCAGGGGGCGGCTGTAGGTGATGGCGCTGATTACATCTCAAACACAGATGTTCTCACATTCACCCTCCTCTAACAGGACTCCATAAAGAAGTATCTGCACCTGGGAAAGCCGAGTGCTGATCATTATGGCCGCCTCCACCCCCGTTCATATGCAGACAGATGACATAGGGGCAACTAGGCAAATATTAGCCCTTCAGGACACTAGAACATCCGAGTGACCACCTCTGGCGGGGCTGGGATGGAGGCCATATTGGTTGCCACCCAACTTTCCAAGAATTTCGAGCAGCAGGTTAGCTCGGATTTGGGGCCCCCTCTGATAATCTGGAAACGTCTGCCCCCGATCACATCCCACTACAGACTATGCACAGTCACCTTCTCTTAATTCAGAATCAATGGGGTTTGTTATAAAATATTCTGGATTATTGGATGTTCAGGCAAGAGCTCCTCCAGGTCGGCCGGGCATAGCCCTGTGTAACCAGGTGCTGGACTATCGGGTGCCAGACTACAGGAGGGACAGGAAAATTTGGGGAGCCCCTTCTAGTACCGCCCCAGCAGCAGACGCAGTGTCCCCTTTAATTCTGCTCCTTCCACTCAGGTCCTGTCTGATCCAATCAGGTCCCGGCTTTAACGTCTCGTTAGGTTTTAATTTAGAAAATTGCAGCGGATTAGGAGTCTTCAGTGTCGGCTGTAATCATGGCCGGAGAGGGGCGACTCTACTACATGACAATGGGATTAAAGGCCACGTGGGGGCTAATTAACGAGGGACAAAGGCTCATTAAGGAGGCAGCAGGCAAGGACCAGAGCCCGGGGTAGTCACCACCACAAAGTCACTAATTGTTGCCTCTAATCAGGCCTAGGAGGGTCAAGTGCCCTGCAGAGACCAAGGTGCAGACTGGAAATGGCCCACAGGGGAGCAGGGGAGACCCCCAGGGGGCCTGAGGATGGTGGGACTGGGAATGATCCTCAAGGCAAAAGGCAGAGGAAGAGGCAGCAAGAGTCATGTGCAGGAGCTGTAGAGTGGGCCCCAAGGATCAACTGCACTGGTGGCCCCAACTATCAACTGCACTGGTGGCCCCAAGGATTAACTGCACTGGTGAGGCACGTGCACTCCTGTCCAACACTGCCTGTATGTGTTGGTCTGGTCGGCCATGGCAATCATGTCTTGGGTCCCACCAGTGAAGATGATTCTTGGGGCCACCAGTGGAGTTGGTTATTGGGTTTCACCACTGGAGATAATTCTTGGCGCCACCAGTGGAGTTGATTCTTGGCGCCACCAGTGGAGTTGATTCTTGGCGCCACCAGTGGAGTTGATTCTTGGCGCCACCAGTGGAGTTGATTCTTGGGGCCACCAGTGGAGTTGGTTATTGGGCTTCACCACTGGAGATAATTCTTGGGTGCCACCAGTGGTGATGATTTTTGGGGCTCCCCAGTGGAGTTGGTTCTTGGGGCCCACCAGTGGAGATGATTCTTGGGCCCACCAGTGAAGCTGATTCTTGGGGCCTACCAGTGAAGCTGATTCTTGGGGCCTACCAGTGGAGTTGATTCTTGGGGCCACCAGTGGAGTTGATTCTTGGGGCCACCAGTGGAGTTGATTCTTGGGGCCACCAGTGGAGTTGGTTATTGGGCTTCACCACTGGAGATAATTCTTGGGCCACCAGTGGTGATGATTCTTGGGGCCCACCAGTGGTGATGATTTTTGGGGCTCCCCAGTGGAGTTGGTTCTTGGGCCCACCAGTGGAGATGATTCATGGGGCCACCAGTGGAGGTGATTCCTAGGGCCACCAGTGGAGTTGATTCTTGGCGCCACCAGTGGAGTTGATTCTTGGCGCCACCAGTAGAGATAATTCTTGGGGCCCACCAGTGGAGGTGATTCCTAGGGCCACCAGTGGAGTTGATTCTTGGGGCCACCAGTGGAGTTGATTCTTGGGGCCACCAGTGGAGTTGATTCTTGGGGGCCACCAGTAGAATTGATTCTTGGGTTCCACCAGTAGAATTGATTCTTGGGGGCCACCAGTAGAGTTGATTCTTGGGGCCACCAGAAGAGGTGATTCTTGGTTCCCACCAATGGAGTTGATTCTTGGACCACCAGTGGAGTTGATTCTTGGGGCCCACCAGTAGAGTTGATTCTTGGGGCCCACCAGTAGAGTTGATTCTTGTGGCCCACCAGTAGAGTTTATTCTTTGGGCCACCAGTAGAGTTGATTCTTGGGGACGACCAGTAGAGTTGATTCTTGGGTTCCACCAGTAGAGTTGATTCTTGGGTTCCACCAGTAGAGTTGATTCTTGGGTTCCACCAGTAGAGTTGATTCTTGGGTTCCACCAGTAGAGTTGATTCTTGGGTTCCACCAGTAGAGTTGATTCTTGGGTTCCACCAGTAGAGTTGATTCTTGGGGTCACCAGTGGAGATGATTTTTGGGGCCCCAGTAGAGTTGATTCTTGGGGCCACCAGAGGAGTTGATTCTTGGGACCCACCCGTGGAGTTGATTCTGGGAGCCACCAGGGGAGTTGATTCTTGGGGCCCCAGTGGAGTTGATTCTTGGTTCCCACCAGTGGAGATGATTCTTGGTTTCCACCAGTGGAGATGATTCTTGGGGCCACCAGTGGAGATGATTCTTGGTTCCCACCAGTGGAGATGATTCTTGGTTCCCACCAGTGGAGTTGATTCTTGGTTCCCACCAGTGGAGATGATTCTTTGGGTCCAACAGTCTGCCTTTCTCCCTGAAAAGAACCCCCAGGACTGCCATGCCCAAGGCCCACCGGGTGGTTTCCTCCACTCCCTGAGCCTACATACAGGCACAAATATCCCGTTTCTAGTAACTATATAGGGGTACACACCCCCATCCCAGATAAGTGAGGACCAATATGGACCATACATTAGTTACGGAATCTTAGATTTTCCTTTGTTTTGGAGAGGACTTGCTCATCCTGAGCTTCCAGGTGCAGAAACAGAATGCCAGAGCCAGCACAAGAGTGACCTGAAATTTTTACATAATGGAGCAGATGTCTGGAAAGCTGGGTGATTGCCCCCTCTCCTCCTCATGTATTCTGTTGGGATCCCAGGTGCCAGGGGCCGATCCATCTCTGCGTAACCAAAGCGGAATCATTGTAGAATAAAAGACTCCTGGAACTTTCTAACATACTCTGCATTTCAATTCCTTACCATTTTCAGGATCTCTGCTTGCTGTCAGTGAATAGGCCCGAGAGACCGAATCCTGCTGACTGTTGAGGGTTAATCCTCCGCCATCAGCCTGGACTCCACAAGGCTTTATTTTACCTGCGCTGACACATTGTAACGAACTATCAGGATTGAAAGCGATTTGTGTTGCTGATGTTTTTGATTGGATCTTATCTTGATTGGATACATATGTAACAAACCCTCCGCTGTGGGAACTATTAGGTCTGCGCTGGTCTTCAGTTGAAACAAGAATGCTCCAATTCATTGACAGATAGCACAGAGCTTGATGGTTCCCATTCACTGACAGATAGCAGAGAGCTGGACAGTGGTTCCCATTCACTGAGAGATATAAGAGAGCTGGACAGTGGTTCCCATTCACTGACAGATAGCAGAGAGCTGGACAGTGGTTCCCATTCACTGACAGATAGCAGAGAGCTGGACAGTGGTTCCCATTCACTGACAGATAGCAGAGAGCTGGACAGTGGTTCCCATTCACTGACAGACAGCAGAGAGCTGGACAGTGGTTCCCATTCACTGACAGATAGCAGAGAGCTGGACAGTGGTTCCCATTCACTGACCTATAGCAGAGAGCTGGACAATGGTTCCCATTCACTGACAGATAGCAGAGAGCGGGACAGTGGTTCCCATTCACTGACAGATAGCAGAGAGCTGGACATTGGTTCCCATTCACTGACAGAGCAGAGAGCTGGACAGTGGTTCCCATTCACTGACAGATAGCAGAGAGCGGGACAGTGGTTCCCATTCACTGACAGATAGCAGAGCTGGACAATGGTTCCCATTCACTGACAGAGAGCAGAGAGCGGGACAGTGGTTCCCATTCACTGACGGAGAGCAGAGAGCTGGACAGTGGTTACCAGTCACTGACCGAGATCAGAGAGCTGGACAGTGGTTCCCATTCACTGACAGATAGCAGAGAGCTGGACAGTGGTTCCCATTCACATGACAGATAGCAGAGAGCTGGACAATGGTTCCCATTCACTGACAGATAGCAGAGAGCTGGACAGTGGTTCCCATTCACTGACAGAGAGCAGAGAGCTGGACAGTGGTTCCCATTCACTGACAGATAGCAGAGCTGGACAGTGGTTCCCATTCACTGACAGATAGCAGAGCTGGACAGTGGTTCCCATTCACTGACAGATAGCAGAGAGCTGGACAGTGGTTCCCATTCACTGACAGATAGCAGAGAGCTGGACAGTGGTTCCCATCACTGACAGATAGCAGAGAGCTGGACAGTGGTTCCCTTTCTCTGACTGATAGCAGAGAGCGGGACAGTGGTTCCCATTCACTGACAGATAGCAGAGAGCTGGACAGTGGTTCCCATTCACTGACAGATAGCAGAGAGCTGGACAGTGGTTTCCCATTCACTGACCGATAGCAAGAGACTGGACAATGGTTCCCATTCACTGACAGATAGCAGAGAGCTGGACAGTGGTTCCCATTCACTGACAGAGAGCTGGACAGTGGTTCCCATTCACTGACAGAGAGCAGAGAGCTGGACAGTGGTTCCCATTCACTGACAGAGAGCAGAGAGCTGGACAGTGGTTCCCCATTCACTGACAGAGAGCAGAGCTGGACAGTGGTTCCCATTCACTGACAGATAGCAGAGAGCTGGACAGTGGTTCCCATTCACTGACAGATAGCAGAGAGCTGGACAGTGGTTCCCATTCACTGACAGATAGCAGAGCTGGACAATGGTTCCCATTCACTGACAGATAGCAGAGCTGGACAATGGTTCCCATTCACTGACGGATAGCAGAGAGCGGGACAGGTTCCCATTCACTGACGGATAGCAGAGAGCTGGACAGTGGTTCCCATTCACTGACAGATAGCTGAGAGCTGGACAGTGGTTCCCATTCACTGACAGATAGCAGAGAGCTGGACAGTGGTTCCCATTCACTGACAGATAGCAGAGAGCTGGACAGTGGTTCCCATTCACTGACAGATAGCAGAGAGCTGGACATAGGTTCCCATTAACTGACAGAGAGCAGAGAGCTGGAAAGTGGTTTCCATTCACTGACAGCAGAGAGCTGGACAGTGGTTCCCATTCACTGACAGATAGCAGAGAGCTGGACAGTGGTTCCCACTTCACTGACAGATAGCAGAGAGCTGGACAGTGGTTCCCATTCACTGACGGATAGCAGAGAGCTGGACAGTGGTTCCCATTCACTGACGGATAGCAGAGAGCGGGACAGTGGTTCCCATGCACTGACGGATAGCAGAGAGCTGGACAGTGGTTTCCCATTCACTGACAGATAGCAGAGAGCTGGACAGTGGTTCCCATTCACTGACAGATAGCAGAGAGCTGGACAGTGGTTCCCATTCACTGACGGATAGCAGAGAGCTGGACAGTGGTTCCCATTCACTGACGGATAGCAGAGAGCTGGACAGTGGTTCCCATTCACTGACGGATAGCAGAGAGCTGGACAGTGGTTCCCATTCACTGACAGATAGCAGAGAGCTGGACAGTGGTTCCCATTCACTGACAGATAGCAGAGAGCTGGACAGTGGTTCCCATTCACTGACAGATAGCAGAGAGCTGGACAATGGTTCCCATTCACTGACGGATAGCAGAGAGCTGGACAGTGGTTTCCATTCACTGACAGATAGCAGAGAGCTGGACAGTGGTTCCCATTCACTGACGGATAGCAGAGAGCTGGACAATGGTTCCCATTCACTGACGGATAGCAGAGAGCTGGACAATGGTTCCCATTCACTGACGGATAGCAGAGAGCTGGACAGTGGTTCCCATTCACTGACAGATAGCAGAGAGCTGGACAGTGGTTCCCATTCACTGACGAATAGCAGAGAGCTGGACAGTGGTTCCCATTCACTGACAGATAGTAGACAGCTGGACAGTGGTTCCCATTCACTGACAGAGAGCAGAGAGCTGACAGTGGTTCCATTCCTGACAGAAAGCAGAGAGCTGGACAGTGGTTCCCATTCACTGACAGATAGCAGAGAGCTGGACAGTGGTTCCCATTCACTGACAGATAGCAGAGAGCTGGACAGTGGTTCCCATTCACTGACAGATAGCAGAGAGCTGGACAGTGGTTCCCAGTCACTGAAAGACAGCAGAGAGCTGGACAGTGGTTCCCATTCACTGACGGATAGCAGAGAGCTGGAGAGTGGTTCCCATTCACTGACAGATAACAGAGAGCTGGACAGTGGTTCCCATTCACAGACAGATAACAGAGATCTGGACAGTGGTTCCCATTCACTGACAGATATCAGAGAGCTGGACAGTGGTTCCCATTCACTGACAGATAGCAGAGAGCTGGACAGTGGTTCCCATTCACTGACAGAGAGCAGAGAGCTGGACAGTGGTTCCCATTCACTGACAGAGAGCAGAGCTGGACAGTGGTTCCCATTCACTGACAGAGAGCAGAGAGCTAGACAGTGGTTCCCATTCACTGACAGAAAGCAGAGAGCTGGACAGTGGTTCCCATTCACTGACAGAAAGCAGAGAGCTGGACAGTGGTTCCCATTCACTGACAGGTAGCAGAGAGCTGGACTGTGGTTCGCTTTCACTGACAGATAGCAGAGAGCTGGACAGTGGTTCCCATTCACTGACAGATAGCAGAGAGCTGGACAGTGGTTCCCATTCACTGACAGGTAGCAGAGAGCTGGACAGTGGTTCCCAGTCACTGACAGGTAGCAGAGAGCTGGACAGTGGTTCCCATTCACTGACAGATAGCAGAGAGCTGGACAGTGGTTCCCATTCACTGACAGGTAGCAGAGAGCTGGACAATGGTTCCCATTCACTGACAGGTAGCAGAGAGCTGGACAATGGTTCCCATTCACTGACAGGTAGCAGAGAGCTGGACAGTGGTTCCCATTCACTGACAGATAGCAGAGCTGGACAGTGGTTCCCATTCACTGACAGATAGCAGAGAGCTGGACAGTGGTTCCCATTCACTGACAGATAGCAGAGAGCTGGACTGTGGTTCCCATTCTCTGAATTTTATCATAGAGATGGTCTTTCGTTCCCTTTCACTGACAGTTAGCAGAGAGCTGGACAGTGGTTCCCATTCACTGACAGATAGCAGAAGAGGGACAATGGTTCCCATTCACGGACAGATAGCAGAGCTGACAGTGGTTCCCATTCACTGACAGATAGCAGAGAGCTGGACAGTGGTTCCCATTCACTGACAGACAGCAGAGAGCTGGACAGTGGTTCCCATTCACTGACAGGTAGCAGAGCTGCTACGTTGAGTCCCTTCGGGTGTCGGGGTCTGCAGGGAGCTCTGACTGTGGGATTTTCGGGGTGAGGAGGGTCTCACACAGGACTCCGGGAGCCGAGCACTTGTGGTCACAGGACACAGGATGCGGAGTCCTGAGAGTTTGGGATATTTACACAGCGCACAGCTGCGCGCTCGCCCCGGGGGCCCCAACAGGAACAGGACTAAAGCTGGAGGAGGGCGTAAAGGGGAATCCCGCCTAATACCCTACTCAATGGAGGGTCCACAACCTCACCGGGGGGCCCTGAGTATTTGGCCAGCACTGTGGCCCCCTGACCCTCCAGGACATGAGGGAGGGTCCAAGATCACTTTGTGGCCCCTCCACCCTCCTGGGGTCCAAGCTCACACTGCCTGGACAAATGAATGATGAGAAGTGGAGTTCCCCTTTAAGTTATTGTAGCTGAATACTGACCGGCTGGAGCCTCAGAGCAGCGCCTGGGCCCCCTGCTATGGTACCAGACGGCAACTGATGATGGATGGGGGGCCCGGAGCCAGTGATGGGGACAGAAGCAGCAGACGGGGCTTCAGACCCCTCCGTTACATCCCTCCAGACGCGGGTGACCACCTCTGTGGAAGCTGTGACGGCGTCCATATTGGTTGTCACCTAACTGGGAAAGATAGAAGTCGGGAACCTCCTGCCCAAACGGGGCGACCCCAGGATTATGAGTTTCCTCTCTGCACGGAAGAAGCTTCTTTAAGAAAGCAGAAGGTGCAGAGGTTTATTGCGGGTGGAGTTACCCTTTAAAAAAAAATTTTTTGACCAAGTATTAATTCTAACAATCCTCTAAATATATTCCACCAGTGGCGACGCATGAGGATTCAGACCCCTCCTTTACATCCCTCCAGACGCGGGTGACCACCTCCGTGGCAGCTGTGATGGCGTCCATATTGGTTGTCACTTATCAGAATAAGATGTAACTCGGGAACCTCAAGAAAGCAGAAGGTGCAGAGGTTTATTGCGGGTGGAGTTACCCTTTAAATTATTCTGTCTGGAAACCAGTACAAACAATCCTCTAAATACATACCCCAAATGCAAAACATCACGGGGATTCAGACCCTCCTTTACACCCCTCCATGGACTTTATGGCGTCCATTTTGTTGTCCCCCATCGATGAAAACCTTGGGGAAGACCCGGACTGGGGGGTTTCCTTCTGTAGGCAAAAGAAAAAGGGGAAAGTTATTCCCGGGGAGTTACCCTTTAAATTTTACATTTTTTTGACCAAGTATTACTTCTAACCATCCTCTAAATATATTCCACCAGGGGCGCCATGGGGATTCGGACCCCCTCCTTTTACACCCCCCAACCCGGGGTGACCACCTCCGTGGCAGCCATGAGGGGCGTCCTTTTGGTTGTCACTTATCAAAAAAAGATGAACTGGGGGAACCTCAAACGGGCGACCCCAGGATTGTGGGTTTCCTATCTCTGTATAAGAAGCTTCTTTGAGGAAGCAGAAGGTGCAGAGGTTTATTGGGGGTGGAGTGACCCTTTAAGAGGAGCGCTCCCCGGCGCTGGCAGCTGATCTCAGGCCCCACTTACAGTTTATGTATCAGAATAAAACATTTCTCTGACACGTCCAGAAGAATGTGACCCCCGGGCCGGGATGTTTAGATTGCAGAGGATTCTGGGATGTGACAGCCCCGCCCCCTTGTCGGGCCCGCTTTTGGGCGAGGGCCCCCGGACATTGGGTT
>JAODAL010049208.1:0-28353 GCA_025379985.1 Phyllomedusa bahiana
GGCTCCTGAAATGGGATATAGGGGCGGTTTTTATTAGCACATGGGGGAGGACTTACGAAATTTTACCCAAACTCTTGATGCACCCTGGCCAAAAAAAAACCGGGTTTAATTTCCCCCCCTCTTGTGTTTTCTCCAACCCCAAGTGCCCCCCTAGCACATGACTTTAGCCATATCAAATTTCCATCCTCCTTTTTAGGGACGGGGGTCCAAAAATTTGGTTTTTTCAATTTCCCCTCATACCTCTACAACCCCATACAGCAAATTTATTAAATTTTCGCAAAATCGGAAAAAAATTTTTTCGGCGTCTGGCCTCTTTCGGTTCCTTAAAAAAGTTTTCCCTTACCTGGTCCCATGCATTCTTTTGGGGGAGGTCCCCGCGACCCATTCCCAAAAATTTTCACGTGACACCTCTTTTGGGCCAGTACATTTTTTCTCAGACAGATAATCTTCCCCGCCCCCTGCCAATCAGCAAAGGAAAAGTTTTCGGGAACCTCAGTGGGCACCCCCACCCCATCATAATTTCACCCTCCTCCCGTTAGGGAACTGTACTGGGGGGTTTGGGGGGCCCTTTCAGCCCTTTTTAGCTCACCTTGGGGTTTTTACCAAAGAAAAACCCCAGAAAAAAGAAAGGAAAGGGCCCTTCCCAAAGGGTTAGGGGGTGTTGCAAGTTTTTATGATGCCCCACCTTTATGGCTCAGAAGGGCCCCCCAAACAGTCTCGATAGTCACTTAGCCCGTGGGTAGTGCTTAGTGCCCCTTTTATGCAGACCACCCCCCCCTGGGTTTTCCCGGGGGTTTCCCGGGCCCGCGGACAAAGATAGCTGGGAAGGGGGGTAACTAAGCTGTAGAGTCCCAAAAAGGGCCCCAACACTTTAAACCCCCTTCACCCCGGACACGGCATTTTCTGGGGGGGCCCGGGGCTGCAGGGACCAGAATACATGGGAGGGGAGCAAACATGGAGAGGCGACAGGTGGGGACCAAAACCCCCAAAGGGGTTTCCCCTGCTGGGGGCGTGGCGCAATATGCCCCATTGTTGGGACCCTTTCCACGTGGGACCTCTGCTGGGCCCCCCCCGGAGGATTTTAAGGGGTGAAAGTAAACCCTTTTTGGGTTTCCCAAACCCAAACCCCTTTTCCCTTTTGGGTGGGCCACCCCGACTCCCGGGCTCCCCGGCACGGTTCCCCTGGTCATCGTCGGAGGGGAAAACCTTGGCGCTTTGGCCCCCCGGGAGTGTCCCCGGAGCAAACCCCGGACTGCTGGGCTTTATTTTCGGGAAAACCCGATAGGATTTGGCGGTGGTTTTACCGCCTTTTAAAAAGGGCAAAAAGCGGTCCAGGTCTTGGGGGTCTCCCTGGGCCCAAACCCAAAGATGCCCGGTTGGCCCTTGGGCCCCACCAGGGGCCCTTTATCATTCCTCCCCTTGCAGTGGACTGGTTTTGGGAGGAGTGTATTTATTTAAAACCCCGGAACATGTTAAAAGTTTTACAAAAAACTTATAAAGTCCCAAAAAAAAATAAAGCTGCTTTTACCCTTACAAAGTTTCGCGCTCCTCCCCAAAAGTCCCCCCTTTTCAAACAGGGTTACTTCAGCCATTTTAAAATGCACAAACCCCCAAAGATGAAATCCCGCAAAAAAAAAAAAAAACAGATAAAAATCCCCCCGTTGTGGCAGGTGAAGTTCTTAGGAGGAAGGGGGCCCTTGGGTCTGGTCCGGGTGGTTTTGGGAGCAGGCTCTTTCCTGCTCAGCAAACCTCTGGGGAAATGACTCCCAACTCCAAAAGCCCAGTTTACTCTCTCACCCCGGTCTCCTCCCGAAAAGGGTTTTTAAAGGCCCCAGGAACACCGGTTAAAGGGCCCGGGAAAAGGGGGGGAACCCGGCCCCCCCACCCCCCTACAAACCGTTCAAAAAAAGGGCCCGCCCCCCTTTAAACGCCCTAGCAGCTATTTCTAAAAATATTAAACCCAAAAACTAAAACCCAAGGTTACTTTAAATTTTACGCTATCTTTTTCCCCCCACCAAGGGCCGGTGGGGCAGTTTCCTGCTGCCATTTAGACATTTGGAAAAAGGCCCCCGGGAACGTACCAGTGGATCGGCCTCCCTTAAAATTTGCTGGGAATTCCAAAACCCCCTTTCCCGAACCTATTAGGGACATATCTTCCCCGCTGGTTGCTTTCAAAAAATTATAATTTGAAAATGGTTTTGGGAGAGAGCCAAAAAGTTGTTCCCTTTTTAAAATTTTGGGAATTAAAACACTCTTAGGGTTTTTTAAAAAAAATTCATTTTCCATGAGGTTGGGGGTTGGGCCCAAAAAATTTTTTTATTAGTTTTTAATTCTGGAAAACCCTTTTCCCAAAGGGTTTAATTGCTGGAACCCCGCTGAAAATTTTATTTTTTGGATTTGCGGTTTGTTTTAGCCCATTTGAAAAGGGCCCGGTTTAAATCCATTATCCAAACGCCAAGGTTTAAAGTTAAAGCCCCATAAAGGTCATCTGTTTAGGAGAAACATCGAATTTCTGGGGCATATTGTGTCAAAGGAAAAAAGTTTGGGAAACCCATCCAAAATCCAAAAATAAAAGCAGTGCAAAAAGTGACCCACCTTAAAACCCCAAAGAACTCTAGGCCCCTTTTTGGAATTAGTGGATTACTACCGATGATTCATAAAAGATTTTGCCAAGATAGAAGCACCCCTACATTAGAGATTACAAGGTGCTGTGCCCAAAGGAGCTGATGGGCAGTTGTTGAGGTGGAATGATGCAGCACATCTAGCATTTTGAGCTCTGAAAGAGTCCTTGACCTGAATACCCAGTTTTTTTACTCAAGTTTAACTTCAATACCCCGTAGAGAGTGAAAAGGCAGTGGGTATGCTGAGACCCTTTCTAGGTACCTGGTGAATTTACCTTGAGGGCCTAAAAATAAAGAAATAAAGATAGGGCTATTAAATAATTTGCCATCCAGACAGGAACTAGGGGATGACTGTAGGGCAGTTTCGTCTATTGGAGGTAATGGCAGCAGACAGATTCACAGTGGACGGAACAGAAATTTGACCTGGAGCAATCCTTACTTTCGCAATTGGCCTTTCACTTGTGGCAACAACATAGTTGGATGAAGGCCAAAGAGGCAGTTTTTTCTCTGAAGAGTTTGTCTGCTGGTAGTGAAGCAGAAGTGAAGGACCTTGTACGGAGTGTACACGAAAAGAAGGGGCACTTTGGCTCAACAAAAATGTTTGCCTGGTTACAACAGGAATATTAACACCCAAATTTACTGAGGATGGCCATGAAAGTTTGTAGCCAGTGCCATAACTGTAACTTATCTTGAGCCAGTGATGGGAGGGGCACATCCAGATAAACTATTTACTGCAAATTTTAGTGATGGACTACTTGCAAGTCACTGAGTTCTTCCAGGGTTACAAATATTTGTTAGTGATGGTGGACCATTTAACCATATTTGCTATGACTGTCCCTACCCAAGACCAAATGGTCAAGACGAGTGCCGTAGACTTGTGGAAGAACTTCATCCTGCCCTATAGATGCCCAGTGCAACTATGTTCAGATCAAGGAATCTGTTTTAAGGGAAAATTAATTGAAAATTATTTTCAACTGTACCATACCTGGAAGACACATACTACACCATGTCATAATCAAGACAACAAGGTCTGCAAGAGGTGGAACAGGACACTATTTCAAATGCTGAGAGCCTTGGATGAAAAAGAGAAAGAATAGTGGCCAGATTGCATTGCTGAGTTAATCTGAACATACGCCAATACAGTCAACTCAACCACCGGGTTCTCTACTTATCTGATAATGTTCAGCTGCAATGGGAGATGTTCCTTCAGTCTTATGATGATGACCACAGTGGACCACCGTGTAGAGGAATAGACTCCACAGAGACCTGGATTGGTGAGCAACAATTAAATTTACAAGAGATCTAAGATCTTGTGACAAAAAGGATGGGCCCTTAAGAGATGACTGTGAATAAGAAACAATTCGCAGAATTGGAAAATTGCAGTGGAAGTGGGAAACACCAGTTTTCGAAGTCAAAAAGGAAAGGACCAGAGGGGCGTATCTCCTCAACTGGTTCAATCTAAACATCCTGCAATAATGTACATTTGTGACTCCTACTCCTCCTAGGGAAGAAATAGCAATGATAACTACAGCAAGGCTCATTAACAATGACGGGAGTGGTGGGTACCACCTGTTTGCTGAGCAATAAGCCCTGCTCCACCAGAGATGGACAAACTCCCAGAGGCAAAGAAAAACCCTAAAGTTGCAGAAGAGGGTAACTCCGAGGAGCATGGAGTGCAAAACTCCCAAGCAGAAATCTTATGTAAATTGCTGGCTCGTTATTAAGATTATCTGTCACAGGTTTTGGTTGCCGCGACAGCAAATGACAACTCCAGAGTGATAAATCTAAGGCTATTTCCACACTGCATAAGAAAATGATCATATCTCCGGCGCTTTTCGGTTTTTAAAAGCGCCGCAGATACGATTGTAAGTGTGGCCCCATAGACGGCAATAGAGAAGACTAGCTGCTGTCTACACAGCTCGTCTTTTATCTGCCCGTCTTTTGGCAGCGGCGTATTATACAACATGTTGTATAATACGCCGACGCTTCTCGTTTTCTTGCCGTCTTCCCATACAATATAATTGTATGGGGGACGTCAGGAAAACGAGAAGCGACCGCGGCTTTTGTCACAAAGCGTGACAAAAAACGCAGTCCTGAATCAGAGAAAAAACGGCCACTTTTGGGCCATTTTTTGTCTGATGCAGTATAGACCTAGCCTAAGGCTGGAGCCAGAAATTCACCTATCCACCTATAGATGTCACCAGCAACCTGAAAAAAAGATATAGAAAAAGGAAAAGCCAGGATTTGGAGCGACAGTTGAAAATAAAAAGGAGAGGTGTGGAGGGTGGTGAGAAGTCCAGAGAGTAAGAGGTTGCAGACTAATGTTTCTGTAAGATCTTGATGGTGTAGAATCGGGGACAAGTTCCGCGAATTAACAGACTGCACAAGGAGACAGCCGAGAGGAAGACAGAGAGGGAGACGACAGAGAGGGAGACTCTATGGCCTAAAAACACATGTCGAAGAGAAGGCTGTTGTCAAAGACTGTTCCTAGCAAGCACTGGGTGAAAAGTTAACATAAACTCTATCGATAATTACTTTTAATTAATCATTTTAAGTTACCTTTCAGATTAAGCCAAACAAAATAACACCAAATAGATAAAGTAGTATATGCCTCAACTTACAATTAAATGTAATATCTAAATATGTCATAAAGAAATGTTATAACTCACATGACCTCAAAACTGATATGTATCGTGAATCTCCTGGTGAGACCTTTATAAATTATATTGTCTCAGCCGGTATAGTTCAAAAGCATAAGGAACAGGTAGCAAATCCTACAAGAGTTCTAGAATCCACCAAAAATGTTAGGAGGATAAAGTCAATGATATACTTTGGAAAATTGAGCTGTAACTATAATGAAGGTCTATCATTTCCCTGCTTAAATAGAGAACAAAAACTGCCCTCAATAGGGTACTTCCACCTTACTGAGGCTCTCCCTCCCAAAGCTGCAATTATATCCTAAAATGTAAAGTAAAGAAATATTAAAAACTACAGAATAATAACTCTATGTATTTCCCACTTATAAGATTGAGTGACATAGGATAAAGATAAACTCAAAATAAATGGATCAAATGATAAGTAGAAAAAACATAGGTGTCAGATGGTTATGTCAAACAGATAAGATGTAATGCAGGAATCATGTTGCCTACCTCATTTCTTAAATATCCTCCTATAATATTCCAGTCCAGGAAATTCACGCATTGAATGTGCAAAACAGGATAAAAACACCTGTCCCTTCGTGCTTTATGTGCAAAGTTACAGTGTATATGGGGAACTAATATCTGGATATCAATAGCTAGAAACATGAACGCTTATCATGTTCTGTGTTCAGTATTCAGTTTTGGCATGTGTAAAGAGGTAATACACTTGTGTGTCTAGGTGGGCATACCCAAACAAAATGGTATCCTTGGATACAAAAGACCCTTAATACAAAATAAAAGGAGCGGCATCCAAAAATGTCTGTAAATAGAAAGCAGGAGAAGCAGCATATATGGTAATAATATTATTAGTCATCATAGATATGTAACTGATAAATTATATTGCTAAGCTCGAGGTTATAAATTGTCTCATTCGAACAAGCGTTGTAATAACATAATCCAGTAACAGGAATATAATGCTTCTAATAAGTCACAAATAAAAAGAATAAATTATAACCACCACTGTATAAGTTAGCTCAATTAGATGAATATAAATAATAGCGCCATTAATATAAACGCTAAAATGATATCTGTTCTTGTCGGAGAAAATACAGTATACCATATGTATACCAGTATGTAGACAGCAATCAAAGAAACGAACCAGCTTCAGCAATCGGTGAAATATTTGGATGTGGAGAAAATATATGCAGGTGCAGACCAGGCTTTAAAAAATCATCAAAAATTTATTCATTCTTCTTTAAAATCCAAATACAAACTTGCACATATTGACGAGAGACCCATCTGCTATGATGGTGAGATCTAAATGGAGCTAGACCGCCGACGCGTTTCGGGTCACGTGACCCTTACTCATGGCTGTTGTACGTTTGTTAACTTCTCCATTTTATAGGACCTTTCCTACATATGTATACCAGTAGTACAACTGTAAGAACTGGTAGAACAGTATAGCTCAACTTGAGAAACTAGTGTTGCGAACTTAGATTGGCAATCAGCCAGTACAATGCATCCTTGGGCAAATCAAACAAATGTGAAAAACAAAAACCTCCTAGTCACAGTTTGGCCAGATATAGCATTGAGTAAGGAGCATGCAAGTTTCTAGGCCTCCATTACATATCAGAAAATTGTGTCCGCAAATACATCCGTATTTTCCATTGGTATCAATTCTAAGCTAATTGTTCATTATTTTAGGCTGATTTGGTGAGTATTTGTGCGGAGTAAATACGTCCCGTCAAATACGACCCCGACATAACCGTGGAACATAGAAATCCTGCTTGGAGGACCACAGGTCCCAGCAACACCTGTGCTGTGCTGGCTCTTGCTGTATATACTAAATAGAAGAAAAGGTGAAAGAAGCACCCAGAACGCCCACAGCACGCCCACAGCACGCCCCTTCATGTTAGGCGCATTCAAAAGTGGCGAAGCTTGCGCCTAACATCGCATTTGAGCGTCCAACAGCGGAGTCGGCACAGTGAGACGCAGTATATGCCTGAAAACAGGCGGAAAGCCCGATCATACATGTCGCCCAATGTGTCTATTCATATCTCATTTCAGTGTAATCCTGTATGAGTATATAGTGATATATAGAGATCTTTTAATAAGCAACTATACATCGCATTGCTATGCTTCCAATGTATTGTGTATATAAAGTATACTTTGTTTTCCCTTTTTTACCATTTATGGCCATGTTGTTGTCTCTCATTTATGTTAATATACAGTTGATACACACAGACAAGAGTCCAAAAAACCTCTAACCCCACCCAAAGTTAATGTAAAAACCTAGAGTGTTGTACATCTAGATGGCCTTAGCTGCAATCATGAACTGTTTATATGCACAGCAACCTACACAACAGGACTCACCATTTCATTTTGGTTGAAACTATTAGTCGGTAGTATCTGTAACTGTATAATTTTATTTCATTCCACGTGTTAAACCTTTTATTATATTCCGCTTTGCATGTAGTCATTCTTTGACCATTCTTTTGTTGTGCATCGATTCATATGATTCTGGAAATAAGAGGTCCTAGACATATTTTTGTTACTTATCGTGTGTGTATTATATTGGAGGTATTACAGTTTTTTTAATTATTTAAATAAAATGTATTATATCTTATATCGGAGATTTTTTTCTCTGTGTCTCTACATGCACTCTAATGTTGGATTTTGTGCCAGTGATTGGTTCATTCTTCTTTCTTTTCTTGGAGCTGCAGCGGCAATCGCCTACATGAGATACATGAGGGGTCTTGAATTCAAAATGGAGCGACTTCTGGAAGGTTTCACCTGTTCTGGTACTTTGGGGGGTTTGCAGATGAGTTCTAAAAACCAAATAGCTCTCCCTCCCTTGTACGCCCTGCCATCTGTCCAAACAGCAGTTTACACCTACATATAGGGTATTACCAAACTTTGAAGAAATTGCGCAACAACAAGGTGCTTTTGTTTCCAGGATTCCTTGTCAAAATGAAATTTTCAACTAAATTTGCAGCTTGTTGTAAAAAAAATTTTTTTTTTCATTTTCACAGCCTAAAACTAAAAAAAATTGTGAGACACCGTGGGGCCAATATACTTCACTCACCCTGATTTATTTTTCATAAAGGGTGTAGTTTATAATACAGGGTCTTTTTAGGAGTGTTTATTAAGTTTTAGCACCTTAGGTTGTCCACATACCTAGAATGGCACCTACATAAAATCATAATAAAATTGAGACCCCAAAGTCTGGTGCTCCTCCTATTCTGAGGCTTGTGGTTGAGCCAAATAGCACATTAGGGCAGAATCTGGGGAATCAATGTTGAGTTTCATTTCCCTGGTCACATCTACCGTGTTCCAGTGAATAATGGATAAAAATGTAAAGTTTGCCAAAAAACTGAAATGTGTTGAATCTTCCCCCTCCACTTTCCTTTAATTTCTGTGAAATACCTAATGGGCTAACAGCTAACAAACTTCCTAAACACTGTTTTATATACTTTAAAGAGTGTAGTTTCTGAGATTGAGTCATTTATAGGAGTATCTAACATACAGGCCCCTCAAAGACCCGTCAGAACTGGACTGGTCCCTAAAGAAAAAATCTATGTTCAAATTTTCTTGAAAATGTGCAAAAATTACTACTAAATTTCTAAGCCCCCTAATGTCATAAAAAAGACATTTTAAAAATGATACCAACTTACAGTAGACATATGGTAGATGCTAGTTATAAACCATTTTGAGTGGAATAACCTAACATAACTATCTGTTTTCAGACAGAAATGTTTTTAATGTCTGAAAATGGCAAATTTTTCAAACATTTTCACATGTTTTTAATATTGTATTTCACAAATATTACAAGGATTGTTTGGACACCCAAAATTTCTTACTATCTTGAATCACAATTTGTCACCAAAAACATCTCTGAAATCACATGGATAGATTAAAGTGTCAAAAAGTTATCTCACATAAAGTGACATGTCAGATTTTCAAAAATGGGGCTCTGTCAGAGAGACCAAAACTGGCTCCGGTGTAAGGGTTAAAGCAACTGCAGAGTCCAAGCTATAGTGACCACAGAACATAAGTGACTTACTAGATTAATTAAACTAAGAAAAGCCCAAAGTCCAAAAAACCTGTTCCAAGAATTGTAGTAACATCTTTTTATGCAGTTCTCAGAGAAGTTCTTTGATACAAAGACCTCTCTCATTCCTTAACCAAATAAAACCTCCACTTTCTTTAAAATTACAGACCCATCTCCTTGCTGAACATTGATTATCAGCCTCTCACATTCATCTTAATGAGCTGCCTTAAAAGCGGGTTGTCCATATTCCCCATAAAAAAAAACTTACAATAGCCACTAATTGTATACATTAACAAAAAAACATGTAACCACCTTTTTATTCCACTGCCAAAATAGCATTGAAACTCCAGTGATAGCTTCAGACCAGGGGCGTAGCTACAGGGGGTGCAGCGGTAGCAGTCGCTACCGGGCCCAGCATCCTGAAGGGTGCCCCAAAAGACCCTCCTGTCACATAAGAAGATACAGGCATTGTAAATGGTGCATGGTAACTGGGGGGCCCCATTTCACTTTTCCAACCAGGGCCCAAGAGCTTGAAGTTACCCCTCTGCTTCAGACCAGCTGTGGTCTGCAGTGGATTTGATAGGTGAGTATATGTTTTTCACTTTATGCAATTAGGGGCTAAAAATTTTTTAGGGGAGTTGGACAACCCCTTTAAACCTTTACTCAAAGACTAGTTAGGTTTTTGATTCTATCCTAGAATTAGGCATAAGATCCTCTTGACTGTTCTTGGCTCAGATTTAGAAAACACAGTGGGGAAAATAAGTATTTGATACACCGGTTAATTTGCATGTTTTCTCACCCACAAAAATGGAGAGGTCTGTAATTTTTATCGTAGGTATACCTCAACTGTGAGAGACAGAGTCTAAAAATAAAATTCAGAAAATCATATAATTTTAATTAATTTTCATTTTATTGCATGGAAGTATATGATACAATAGTATCCCCTCTTGTATGGGCTGTATCAGCTCCTTAGATTGCTAAAAGCTACAGACCTGTTTAGATCCTCCTGAAATGGCTACCAGCATGGTTGCTATAGCTTACAGACCTGGCTTTTTACTAGCAGCCTATTACAACAGTAAACACGCCCCTAGAATTTCAAAATGACACCAAAAAACAGATCTGAGGTAAGATGAATTAAATGCAGTGAGACAAACCCCTTTAAATATTTGGTACAGAAACCATTGTTTGCAATTTACAGAGGTCTGACGTTTCCTGTAGTCTTGACCAAGTTTGCAACACTGCAGCAGGGACATAGGCCCACTTCTCCCCCCCCCCCCCCCCCACCAAAAGTTTTACCCCCCCCCCCCCCCCCAATACAGACTCTATATGAATCTTTCAGATGTCAGGGGCTGTCACTGTCTACTTTGACTTTCCAGCTCCCTCCAAAAATTTCCCATTGGGATCAGATATGGAGAATGGCTAGGCCACCCCAGGATCTTAAAAATGCTTCTTATGGAGCCACTCATGGATGTGCCCTACTGGTAGACCCAGCCACGACCCATCTTCAATGCTCTTACTAAGGGAAGGAGATTGTTGGCCAAAATCTCGTGATACATGGCCCCATCCATCCTCCCTTCAATACAGTGCAGTCGTCCTGTCCCCTTTGTAGAAAAGTACCCCCAAAGTATGATGTTTCCACCCCCATGCTTCACGGTTGGGACACTGTTCTTGAGGTTGTATTCATCATCCTTCTTTCTCCAAACACAGCGAGTGGAGTTGATACTAAAAAGTTCTATTTTGGTTTTATCTGACCACATTACCTTCTCCAATTCCTCCCCTGGGTCATCCAGATGGTCATTGGCGAATTTCAAATGGGCCTGGACGTGTGCTGGCGTTAGCAGGGAGACCGTGTGTGCCTGCAAGATTTTTATCCATGACGTAGTGTGTTACTAACGGTAATTTTTGAGACTGTGGTCCCAGCTCTATTCATGTCATTGACACAGTCCCCCCATGTATTTCTTGGGCAGATTCCTGACCTTTCGAAGAGATGATCCTTTCCCACAAGGCGAGATCGTGCATGGAGCCCCTGACCAAGGAAGACTGACAGTCATCTTGTGTTTCTTCCATTTTCTAAAAATTGTGCCAACAGTTGCTGACTTCTCACCAAGCTGCTTGCCTAGTGTCCTGTAGCCCATCCCTGCCTTGTGCTGGTCTACAATTTTGTCCCTGGTGTCCTTAGGCTAGGTCTACACAGCACAAGAAAACGGTCGAATTTTCGGCATTTTTAGTATTTTGAAACCGCTGAAAATCCAACCTTTTTTGCAGCCCATAGACTTTTATGAAAAAACGTCCTGTAGTAAACACAGGTCATTATTTTTAAACTCGTTTTCTCGTGCCGACGGATTTAGGAACATGTATATTCCGCTGGCGTTTTGTGTTTTGCCATTGGTTTCCCATGCAATCAATTGTATGGGCCGATGGTAAAAAACGAGAACCGACCGCGGTTTTTGCAAACACCACGGTTGTGCATCGGACAAAAGCTGGTCGGCTTTCTGACGTTTTTTGTCCGATGCTGTGTGGATCTAGCCTTAGTCAGCTCTTTGGTCTTATCCATGTACGCGCGGGGCGATAAGTGAAATGTCAATTACTTGCGGCGATTACGCGCAGCGAGTAATGCATTTTTATGGGGCCGGCAGGCTACTGGTCCCTTCGTGCCTGATCAGCGCGAGCTCCCAAAATACATGATGTACTGTACGCGCTGCAGTACATCGTGTGAACATACCCTTACCGACATTGAACCGATGGATACGTCCTGATGCCGGTAAGGGGCTTTGTTTTGCAGCGCCACTACACAGCCACCGGCTCCTGCCCCCCTTCAGCGCTGTTTAACCCTTTCTTTGCCACAGCGTCTAAATCAAAGAGAAGCGGTGCCGCGCACCGGTCCCTCTGCGATCGGGACATTAGCAGTGAAATCGTTGTGTACTGATCGCTGAACATGGCAGCTGGAAGCCTTGTGAAGGCAATATTTTCAATTTTACCACTTCCGGCCCCAGGCAGGAAGTGGAGAGACCACCATCTTTGTACACCCCTATGCATTTTATGTACAATGCATTAGGCTGTAGAAATAATCGAGCGCCCTAGGGGGACTCAAAGTTAAAGTAAAAAATAAAAGTTTTAAAGTATAAAAAAAAGGATTAAAAGTTCAAATCGCCCCCCCTTTCACCATTTTACAAATAAAATAATAAAAGTTACACATATTTGGTATTGCCGAGTCTGTAAAAGTTCGATCTATTAGAATATAACATAATTTATGCCGTACGCTGAACACCGTAGAAGAAAAAAAACACCAAAATTGCGTTTTTTGGTCTTTTCTTGTCCTATAAAACATGGAATAAAAGTGATCAACAAAGTCGCATGCATTCCAAACTGCTAGCAATAAAAAGTACACCTCAGCCTGCAAAAAAATGCACCCTCGCTCATGTCCGTATATTTTAGTACAATAAAGTTATTGGTCGCACAAAATGGTGCAAATTTAAAAATAGACGACATAAAAAACAATGTTTTAGAATTTTTATGGTACCAAAGCGTAACGGAAAGCATACATGTTTGGTATTGGCGGATGCGTATCAACCTGTAGAATGAACGCTATAAAAACAAAATTCCTGCAAACATGGCGCAAGTACATTTTTTTTCACATTTTACCCCACTAAGAATTTTTTTCCAGTTTCCCAGTACATTCTATGGTAATATGCATAACACCATTACAAAGTACATCTTATCCTGCAAAATAAAAGCCCTCATACGTCTGTGTAGGTGGAAGAATAAAAAAGTTATGCTTCGAAGGCGAGGAGGAAAAAATTTAGAGCCATATTATTATGACCGTCCGTCCAGAAAGGGGTTAAAGAAAATCTAACAGGTCTTGCTGCTTGGTAGGTGATCAAATACTTTTTTGATAGAGTAAAATGTATGTTAATTATTTAAAAATCAAACATTATGATTTTCTGGATTTTTTTTTAGATTCTATCTCTAACAGTTGAAGTGTATCTAATTACAGACCTCTGTCCATTCTTTGTAGATAGGAAAACTTGCAGAATTGCCTGGTATCTCAAATATTATTTTTTCCGTTTACTGTGTGATGAACATAGTGGTTGACATTTTAGCCTATACCTAACACTGCCATGGGCATTTACAGTTACATTTGATGGTATTTTGTGCAGCTGTAATTTGTTTTATGCACAAACACAACAGCAGTACTCTTTTACACTTTTCCATGTGGTTCAGTGATAACCTGAATACCAGGTGCAACAGTGTCATTGACAGTGTGATATCATTGTATGTATTTTTCACTATTCTTTAGTCTATTTGCTTTAGATAAACTGTGTATTTAACTACTGTCTGTTGTGTTTTGGCTTGCAAATAACAGAAAAAGCAGGTGCCTGACAAAAGCTTGGCGTTTCAGCAGGTGGCAGTGTGGGTAAATACTACTTATTAGGCCATGTCTCCAAGGCAAAGCAAAACGATCGTATTTTCAGCAGTTTTCGGATTCTGAAACTGCAACTAATATTAAAAAAACAATTATTCAGGCGTCATAAGACAATAATAGAAAAAACAACCTGTTTACCTACAAAGGTTGTTTTTTCTCTGCCCGTCTTTTGGCGCCAGCGTATTATTCAACATGTATAATATACCTCTGCTTTCAGTTTTTTCGTCCTCTTCCCATACAATTAATAATATGGGCGGTGGCAAAAAAAACAAGAGCCGACCGTGGTTTTTGCGCAAAACGTGACAAAAACCGCTGTCGTGCATCAGGCAAAAACTGGTCGACTTTCAGCCGTTTTTTTTTGTCCGATGGGGCACGTTGCGGATTTAGCCTTAGGCTAGATCTACGCACCATTGGACAAAAAACTCACTAAAATCAAGTCCTTAAAACATTCATAAAACAGAGTCTTGTCCACTGTCAAAAGCTGCTGAAAAAATGACAGTTTTTTGGTGTGTTTTGCCCCTCGATCTCAGGTACATTAGAAAGTGCTGCGGACGCCTTGTAATGCGCCTGATATTGGAGTACACTTAGTTAAAAATATAGCGAACAGAGCTGCGACAGTTTTAGGGTTGAAAAAACGCCAGACTCCTGGTGCAGCCCTGTTCATACATGTCACCCTACAAATCACTAAGAAACAAAGGGGACATTTATGGTCGTGAGCTTACGTGACACTTTAGTTTTGGGCAGTTAGGTTTTAAATCTACCAGGACTTGCAAGTACAGTGAGTTGCAAAAGTATTCATACCCCTTGAACTGTTACTAATTTTAAACATTTTTTTTGTACTTTTTTTTTTCTTTTTTTTTTTACTTAAATCTGTTTAATAGATAATTAAAGTGATAGAGCAACCACAAAGAAGCAATGTATTCGTGAAGTGTAAAGAAAATGATACGGCTTTTCCCAAATGTTTGAAAAATTAAAAAAACTAAAAAAGTGTGGGGGTGCAAATCAAAATTCAGTACTTTGTGGGAACCCCCTTTTAAACTGCAATGAGCTGAAAAGTCTTGGGGGAGGGGGGTTCCCTCTCAACAGCTTTGCACATCTAAAGCCTGGTTTTTTTCCCCAAATTTTTCCCTTGAAAAATAGTCTAGCTCAGTAAATTTGGGTTTTGGAAAACGTTTAGAAAAAAGAAATTTTTCCAAGTCCTGCTGCACCAATTCTCAATGAAATTTAGATCAAAATTTTTTTAATTTGAGTCTTTTTAAAAACACTGAATATGCTTTGATTTAATCCATTCCTTTTAATTTTGGGCCTGTCTGTTAGGGTTGTTTTTAAGATGGGCAAATTCGATTCTAACGAAGGGGAACCCTTTTTAAAATTTTCAGGAAAACTTTGATTCTGAACGAATTTTGAATTTTGGGGGAAATTCGCGGGAACAAAGTTTTTTTTAAATTTGAAAAAAAGGGCCTCCCAAGCACAGGGCGCTACAGGGGGCAAAGAATTTGGGAGGAAGAAAGGAATGGCCCCTCCATGAAATAAAGAGAAGAACCCAATCAAGCCCCCGGGGGGATTCTGGAGTCACCCCACAATATAAGTCCGGGCGTCATGCCGCATCCTCACCCCTTCCTCTCTCGGGTCCCCGTTTTCGTATCAGCTACGCCCCCAGTTAGAATCTCACCAAAAAAAAAGACCTTTATACAGCGTTTTTTTTGGGGGGGGGGTCAAAAGTTTTCTAAAGGGATTTCTTCTCTACGTTCAAAATTTTTTGGATTTTGTAGGGAATTGAATTAAATCCATTTTGGCGCCCCAACACCCGGGGCATTTTAAAATTTAAGGCAACGGGGGGCTTAAAAAGGGGGTTCTGGAGCACATTGAAAAACCAAAGGTTTTATCTAAGCCTTTTGTTTTTAGTTGTATTCAGTAAAGAAATAGCGTTTTTACAATCCAAATACCAGTTAATTTTTGGCTGAAAGTTTTTTTGCGAAATTTTTTATACCCAAAGGGGCAATTTTAAACGTCTTTGTGCTATTGTATCAGTAAAAGAAAGGTTTTTTTTTAAAACCCCAAAGAAGAAATTTTCCCCTTTTTTGGGAAAAAGCAAAATTTCATATCCTGACCGGGTTTTTAAATAAAAGGGGGTTTTTCGTTTTTTTCTTCAGGTAAAAATAAAAACCCTTGTTTTAAAACCCTAAAAAAGCGGGTTTAATTTTTGCACTCATTTCTTTTGCGAAAAATTTAAAGATCCAAGGGTTACCCAGCTTGTTAGGGGGTTCTTTTTGGACAAAGGGTGTGAAAAAAGGGTGGGGTTTTTTACCATATACAATATCTTCTTTAAAAACAGTTTGAAAATTTTTTTTAAAAAACCAGTAGCCCAGAAAAAGGGGGGTGGCGGGCCCTCTTCACATCAGGGGGGGGGGGGGAAAAAAAGTGGCAAAAAAAAAAAAAACTTTTTTCCCTTTGGAGCGGCAAAAGGTTTCGCAGCACGGGGAAAGGGTAAGTCGCGAGGGGGTAAATTCGGTTGGGGCCCACAACTCCCGGTGTCTGTAGCGGCCGTGGTGTTAAAACAGCAACCCAAAGTTTTCTTGTTTGGGTTTGAAGGTCTTTTAAAAACTCTCCCAGATGACATCGGGACAACCCAACCCAAAACAGTCTTTTGGGTTTTGAGATACAATTTCTTTTTTTGGAAAGGCCCCGGGAACGGGTCGGCGCCCCTCCCCCGTCCTAAAACCCGCCTCTGTCCCGTTCAGGTCCCTCAGCCAAAACTAGTATGGGGGCCCACTAAACAGCGAGGACGAACAATTTGAGGACAGTCAGCAGCTACTTGGCAACGAAGGGGTTTGGCAAAACACCCCTGCTTTTTTCCCATTTTGGTTGGGAGAGGGGCATGGGGGGTTTTTTGGCGAGGGGTTTCCACCCTCTTAAAATACCAGGGGAGGGGAAAAAAAAAGCAGTGACAAAAAAAACCCCTCTTTGAAGTATAAACGTAAAGGTTTGAATTTTTTTTTCCCTGGGGTTACACCCATTTTTTTTCAAATGCACCGAAGGGGAAACTTGAACTGGGAGCCCCATAACACGGGGAATTTTTTTGGGTGCTTTTTTTTCATTCTGTCCCAAATTTTTTATTGAATTCAGTACAAAACTGGAATGGGACAGAACAAAAAAAAGCAAAAGAAAATGCGGGCCAAAAACTGGCTTTGATGAAATTTTAAATCGAATGTCCAAAAAAACAAAAACAAAAAACCACAAGTCCTTCGGGAGGCCCTCCCCTGTTACCGGTGGAAAAAATTTACATCCACCAGATTTAAAGGGGTTTAAAGAAAGCAAGAAATAAACGTTCCCATTTGTTTCCATAAACAGTAACCCCGGGTGAAAAAAAAAAAGGTTTTGCTAAAATTTTAACCAGGTGCCGGGTTTTGAAAGCTGTGGAAACCCTTTTAATTTTGCTTTTGTAAGGGAAAAAGGTCCTCAAAAACAACCACCTCCAAGACTAAAAACATAAATAATAAAAAAATTTTTTTAAAAAGCCTAAAATAGAAAGATTTTCCCCTTCAGCCTCTCTGTCATATCCGGAAACCGTCCCTCTTGCCTCCGCCCCTTTTGGCCAGGGATCCTTCGGCTGCCCTGCCCTTTCCTTCCCCCCCGATTTTTGAAAAACCTCGCTCCCAACCAATTGGGTTTGCCACCGCAACCCAAGTCTTGTCAGGGTTAACCCCCTGGTAGACCCCCCCAATAAAACCACCCCAAACTTTGGGGGTGGCTCTGGTGAAAACCGGGCCCCTTCTTAAGGGAAAAATTCCCCAACGGCTTGCGGTGGTCCATTTTGGAAATTCCATTTACTGCTGTCCGTGACAACATAAAGAAATTAAAAATGACTTTAAATTTCACCCATTCCCTGGGGGACGGGAAAATAAGGGCTTGCCGAAATAAAAGGGGCCCTTGAGCAAAGGAAGGGGTTTGTCAGCATGAGCTGCCACTGGCCTGACTTTAAAAATTTACCCCCAGGGGTGACTCCTTTTCGCGGGGTTTTACAATAAACCATTAATAGACTTTCTCTTTTCTTTAGAGTCTTTCCCCAACCCAAAAGGAAGGCTGGAATTCCACCTTTTGGGAAATTCCCATATCAGCCAAAGTTGGGGGAGGCCGGTCTGCCCGCAGTTTAAAGGAGGGTGTGCTTGTAAAAAAGGCGGGAAAGTGCATGCAAAGTTTCCGGGCCATTTTAAAAAGGGCTTGAAATTTTGGGGTAAAAATTTTGAACAACCAGATTAAAAATGAAATGCCATGAAGGGAGCAGGGCCCAAAAGCCCCCTCCTACGCCCGGCCCCACAACCATGCCCTTTTCCATCGCCCTGTCAAAAATTTTCTAAATTTTAAAATTTGCCCCAAGAAAACCCCCAAAAATCAAATACAATTTTCTTTCCCCCGGGGGCATTTCCCTTCCCAGGGTTTTGACTTCGTTCCCCCCCGGGGAATACCCGGTCCAATTGGATCATCAAAAATCTTTAATGGCCTTTCTCTGTTTTAAATCAATCCCCCCCTTTCAAAAATTTTCCCCCCTGTTAATATTTTTATTCCTTTCACAATTTCCCCCCGTTCATAAATTTCCCCCTTTAATATATTTATTCCTTTCATCAAAAATTTTTCCCCCTTTTTTTATCAGTTTCCCCGTCGCCCGTGTAAACCCCAACCCTTTTGCTAAAGGTTTCCTGACCCAATCTCCCCCGCCTGCCCTGAAACCTTGTTGGTCTGAACTTTTAAAAAACGAGTTTCGGCTTTTCTTCGGTTTCCTTTTTTCCCCCTCCCCTCTGCCAACCGCAAGGCTATCGCGCCAGGGGTTTGCGACCGGGGAGGACTCCCGGGCCCCAGAAAGTCCCTCCCCGCCTTCGCGGGCCTTTTGGTAAAAAACCGGGACCAAAATTTAAATCCACCTTTTCCCCGGCGGGGGCTTTTGGGGTCCAGAGGAGCCACTACCCCGGGCGTTACAATGGGGAGAAAAGGGAAAGGGCCCGTTTCCCGGGCCCGTTTTTTTAATGGTGCAGAACCACCACTTGAAAAGGGAGGGACTGCAGTACCACCAACTTTGGAAAAAGCAGCCAGCTTTTTTGCACTTGGGAAGGCCCAGAAAAGCATACTGCTTTCTCTTGGCAATCGTCTCGGTGAACGACCGCTGGGAAACCCTGAGTGCCGAGGACAAGGAGTATCTGGACCGTAGATGATGTAATACACAGGGAGTTGGGCTTCGGGAAAAAGGTTAAGCCTTGGGGCCTGAAAAAGGAGGCCCTGGGGGCCCCTGGGGTGCTGGGTCTGTTGGGACAGGATTTGGGAAACCCCCCCAAATCTAAACACATATTTAAACACCGTAAAGATGTTGATGCAAAGGGCCCTGGTGCCAACCCCTTTTGGGCCCCGGTCACGCTTAACTTTCTGGCCACAGAAAGCCCATATAGCCATGGGTTCGCCTCCCCTGGGTCTTAGAAAAAAAATTTCCCCCCACTGCCGATAGGTGATTTTAAACCAAACCCAAAAACGCCCGCATTTACGACTGTTAACCCGCCGCTGGGCCCGAAAAAACCCCCCGACCGCCCCAAAATTTTTGGGACCCATGCAAAAAAGGGGTCTAAATCGGGCCATTTGGGTCCCAACCTCGCACTGCTGCCACCCCCTGACTTTCCCCCGGGGCCCCACTACCCGACTTTAAAGGGGTGGCCCCCACTTCCCCGACACGCAAGCTGCCCGCTCCTTTTTTCCCCCGGGTAATGATAAGCCCTTGTACACTGTTGATCTGGGTCAGGGTTTAAGCATCACATGGCTTTCAAAACCCCCCAGTATTCTTGGGTGACCCCCAAATTTACCCCCTTTTTCTGGCCCAGACATTAACTCTCCTTTCTGTCCAAACCCCCGAAGTCCCGTCGCCAAATCCTCCTTCCTCCTCCTGTCTCCTAAAACCCTTAAAGGTGAAAAATGGAATGATTCCAAGCCGGGACAATGGGGAGTTTGGGGTAGCGCCCCCCGAAAGGGGGCCCCCTTTATCCCAGGGGGAAAAGGGGGGACAAGGAGGCAAAGGGGTGGGCGAATATTTTCCTTTTGGGGGGGGGCTTTGTCCTTGTTTTAAATAGGGGACCAGAATACCTTGGGGCCAAACCCGCTTCAACCCCTTTCCCAAATGCAAAACGGCTACAAACGATTAAATTTTTTTGCCTGTCAAAACCCCCGTTCTCCCCAACGGTGTCCCCTGTACAAAGCCAAGACCGCTCGCAACATAAAACCCCCATGCCCCAAATTATCACTACTGCCCGATTTTGCAAAAAAGCACGGATGGGCTTTTCCCCCCCTCCTTTTTTTTCCCACGTCCTCAAAATTTTTTTTCCCCAATGTAAAGTGGCGCAAAAGGGGGCCCCACACATAGTAGTTTTCTGACTGTGGGGAAGGGGGAACAAGAAAGGGGGTAAGTTGAGGGCAGGTTAGAACCCCCCTCACCCTTCTCCCCGGCCAAGCCAACTAGGGGTTGGTGTGGGAAAAACCCCCCGACTCTTGGTGGGGGTTTTCAGATTTTCCCTCTGGGAGAAAGTGTATGACCTTTGTGTTTGGGCCAAAACATGGGGCCTTTTAAAAGACACCGGAGGGGTGGCCTCCAGGGGGACTCCCCGCTGTGAAAGTCCCCTTTCTGTGCTGCAATTTTGTGGCGGCCCAGTAACCCACAAATTTTTTTTTGATGCTAAGGGAGGGCTTTGCCCCCAGCTTTCCTTTTTTTCCCCTCTGGCGCTGCCATTACTCCAACCCGGCCGCCTTTCCCCGGGTTTAGTTTTTGGTCAGTTTTGTCCCCTAAGTCCCCGGGAATTTTAGAGTGAAGCGATTCTAAGAGTGGGGTCATAAGCTGTCCTACTAAAACACAGCATTGTATTTAAGACCCCAAAAAAAAGCTCCCTCTGCTAAATTTTAAGGGATGGCCCAAACTTCTACCCGCACCCTACAACTTTCTTTTCCCTTTAAAAAAGCTTTTTTTTTAAAAGCGATTTGTTTCCCCAATAAATTTGGGGCCGAAACAATTTTTTTCGGAAAAAATTTGGCGAAAGTCGGCGAACCGAATTTCTTAGAAATACGCCCATCTCTAGTTGCTGTCCTTCTGGAAGGTGAAATTACATCCCAGTCTCAAGTCTTTTGCAGTCTCTAACAGGTTGTCCTGTTTCCCAAGGACTTCCCTGTATTTAGCTCCATCAAACCCTTCCCATCAACTCTGACCAGATTCTCAGTCCCTCGAAAAACCCCCCCCCTCCCCAGCATGATGCTGCCACCAAACCGTGTTTTAAATTTGGGGAGGTAAAAGTGGGCTTTCCCCACACAAGGGGCAACATTAATCTAGGCGCAAAGAGGTCAGTTATAAAATTGCTGTAAAGCAGTGTAAATGCCCAAAGGATGAACCTGTTCACTGCGGATCAAAATTTTGCCGTTTTTGTATTTTAAAATACAAAAACCCGGGCCGGTAAAATCACTTTTAACCGGGTCTATTTTTTTTTCCAGCATAATTGCCAAATTTTTGCCTACCCAGTCAAAAATGTTAGAATCATAGGGTTTGGTGGACATCTTCAAAACGCCCCCAACCTTTGGGTGAAATTACAAAGTCAGCTGGTGCCACAAAATCGCCTACTTTGGATGCCCCGCTTATACATCTAAGAAACAGCTCAACATTTTGGGGCTAACGGACCCCAAAAAATACTGGTACAACCTCGTACATACATGTCGCCCATAGTGTTTCCCCCTTTAAGGCTAAAAAATTCCTTTTTGGCTCATCTCCCAGAGCACTTCCCCCACAGTTCTGTGTCCCTCATATTTTTTTAACCTGCAAACGGGACTTCTTATCTTTTTTTTTAAAAAGGGCTTTCTCTTGCTACTCTTCCATAAAGCCAATTTGGGAGTACACAACTAATATTGTCCCTGAACAATTCTTCCACTTGAGCTGGGGATTTCGCTCCAAGTTACCCTGGGCCTTTTCGTTTTTCTAATTGTACGTCTGTCTGGGCTGTCAGTTTAGTGATCCCAGTCTTGGTAATTAAAATTAGGGTATACTCCTTCCATTTACTTTGATGGTTTGAAAGTGCTTCAGGGTGTTCAGAGCGGGGGCAATTTTTTAAAAACCTCCCTGCAATACATTTTTGCTACAACTTATCTGAGCTGCGGTGTGTTCCGGGTTTTCATGATGCTGTTTTTCACTAATTTCTCTAAAAAAACCCCGGGCCTTTTCTAAAACACTGTGGCAACTGAAAATAAATTATAACAGATGTACTTCTTTACAATTTTTTCACACGGTTGTCTAGTTCAAACTGGGCAGAACGCCGGTAAGGTGATCCTCTGGATCAATGCAGGCAAGGGATGGTATATTGGAGCCATGCAGAGCAATCAAAGGGGGAACCCTGATCTTAACCGGAACCCGCTGGAAGAACTTCGCTGCGGGGAACTCCTGACTTGGCTACCGATATGCAGGACAAGGGATACCGGTTTTGGCGAGGTACAGGGCCCAGTATTTAGCCTTTGGGATTACAGGATCCCGGGAGGACGGACTGGAAAAAGGCAAGAATAGCATAATGAAGAACAACTGGGCAACGGGAGGAAAATATTAAATGTCATTTAGACTCCCCGGGGACACGGGTTTAAAGCAGGTTTGCACACAGTAAGCAAAAAGGGGGCAAGCTCTAGAGGGTAAAACAAATTTACACTGAGGCAGGGGCACACGGGGACAAACCCCGGGCAGTTTAATAACAGCAGAAGTCAACAAATATAGCAAAGGACAACGCAGCAGATGTAACGATAGTGGGTCCCTAGACACCCCAAACGATGGGAAACCCCCCCCCGGAAGCGGAATCTAAGTAGGTCCGGTTTTCACCAGAGCCTGCTGCAAAGCGGGATGGACTTGCTGCGGCAGAGTACTACCAGGTCGCTACCCCTGACGTAACTTGCTTGTGGTGGCGACCGAGGTGTGGCGTGGTACAAAATCGTGAAGCAAGCTCGTAGTCGAGGACAGGCAGGAAGGTCAGAACAGAGGGCAATGGTTCGTGGTTGAGGGACGGAGGCAAACGGTTCGGTACACAGTAAATGCAAGACACTATGCAACGCTTCCTCTCTAGGCACAGGGCACTATCGATTCGGCAGGGACCACAGGAAAAGGCAGGTCTTAAATAGGATCAGCGCCCGGTGAAAACCAATCACCGGCGCACTGTCCCTTTAAACTTGGCTGCAGTACTGCGCACGTGCTCAAGGGGGCGAGCGTGCATCCGGCCAGCAACAGGAGCGCGCACCCAGCCAGCAACAGGAGTGCGGTGAGGCAAGTGTGGGATAGAGGTGCGAGCACGCCCGCAGCCCAGGGACCGGGTCGCGGCGCCACTCGCACTCGCGGCGCCACCCCACTCGCGGGTGTGCCCACAATCCGACACGAGAGTCGCGGGACACCCGTAACAGTACCCCCCCTTAGGCCTTCCCCTCTTCCTAGTCCGCAAAAACTTGGTCAAGAGATCCCAGTCCAGGATGTTATCTTCCGGCTCCCACGACCTTTCTTCCGGTCCAAACCCCTTCCAGTCGACCAAGAAGAATCCTCTCCCTCTAACCGTCTTCATGGCCAGAATCTCTTTGACCGTAAAAACATTGGTGGAGTCAGTTATGGGAGACGGGGGAGCCACGGGCTGAGAGAACTGATTAAGGATGACTGGTTTCAGCAGGAAGATGTGGAAAGAGTTTATGATGCGCATAGTGGAAGGGAGTTTGTAGGTCACAGGGTTGATGCGTCTTAGGACTTCAAAAGGACCCAGAAACCGGGGACCCAGCTTATAGAATTTTCAAGCGGGCGTACCTGGCAGATAGCCATACCCTGTCTCCTGGAACAAAGGATTAAGGGAGTCTTCTCTTTTTGTCTGCTTGCACCTTCATGCGAGCTGAGGCCTGGAGCAGAGATTGGCGTGTCTCCTTCCATATGGCCGATAGATCATGGACCAGATTGTCCACCGCAGGGACTTCTGAGGAGGCAGCGGAAGGGGTGGGCGAGGGTGCCGACCGAAGACTATGAAGAAGAGGGATGCCCCGGCAGAATCTGACTCCAGTGAATTATACGAAAATTCCGCCCATGGTAACAGACTGGACCAATCATCTTGTCTTGCAGATACAAAGTGGCGGAGATAGGTACCCAAGACCTGGTTCACGCTCTCCACTTGGCCATTGGACTGCGGGTGGTACGCAGAACGAAGTCCAGTTTAACTTGTAATAGCGAGCAGGGGCCCCGCCAAAATCTTGAGACAAATTGAACTCCCCGATCCGAAGCAATATGTTGGGGAAGTCCATGCAGCCGGAAGATGTGTTTGAAAAATAAATTGGTGAGTCGAGAAGCAGAAGGTAGACCAGGCAGGGGAACAAAGTGCGCAATTTTAGAGAAACGGTCAGTGACCACCCAGATAACCGTATTACAGTCAGAGGGAGGTAGGTCGGTCATGAAGTCCATAGCAATGTGGCCCCATGGACTGTCAGGAACAGGCAGAGGCTGCAGCAAACCCGCAGGCTTGATGTGAGGTGATTTGTTGCATGCACAGGTGGTACAGGCTTCCACGAACTCCTTCACCTCTTTAGCAAGGTCAGGCCACCAGTAGAACCGGGAAATTAGAGAGCAAGACTTCTGCACACCAGGGTATCCAGCTATACGAGAGCAATGTCCCCATTTCAGAACCCGTAGCCGGTGCGCAGGGCGCACATACGTCTTGCCCAGGGGTGCACGTTGGAGGGTTATAGGAGCTGCGGATATCAGGCATTCTGGGGGTACAATGTGCCGAGGAATGGCCTCTTCTCCAATAATATCAGAAGCACGAGAAAGGGCTTCGGCCTTGATGTTCTTTTCAGCTGGTTGGAAGTGAATAATGAAATTGAAACGGAAGAAGAACAAAGACCACCTGGCTTGATGTGGATTGAGACGTTGTGCGGTCTGAAGATAGAAAAGATTTTTGTGGTCGGTAAAGATATTTACTGGATGCCGAGCACCCTCCAGGAGATGTCGCCATTCATCCAGGGCAAGCTTGATGGCCAGCAGCTCCCGTTCCCCGATGATGTAGTTCCTTTCCGTGGGCGAAAACGTTTTAGACAAGAAACCCTAGGTCTTGCCCATGGGCCCCTTTTGAGTGAGGACCGCTCCAGCCCCCACTGAAGAGGCATCGACTTCTAAAAGGAAGGGGCTCTCAGTATCAGGCCGGGACAACACAAGTGCAGAGGGGAAGGCAGCATTCAACTTGGAGAAGGCTTCTTCAGTGGCTGGTGGCCACAGTTTAGGGTTGCCATTCTTCCTGGTGAGAGCCACAATCGGTGCCACCAGCGTCGAGAAATGTGGGATGAACTGCCTCTAGTACTTGGCGAATCCCAGAAAACGTTGTATGGCCTGGAGACCAACGGATCATGGCCACTACAGGACGGTAGACAGTTTTGTCGAGTCCATCTGTAAACCCTTGTCTGAGATAATATAGCCGAGAAATGGAAGGCTGGTCTAGTGAAATAGGTACTTCTCCAGTTTGGCATAGAGATGGTTATGACGCAGACGTCTCAGAACCTGGCGAACATGCGACTGATGGGACTCTACATTGGGAGAAAAAAACAGAATGTCATCCAGGTAAACGACCACGCAGGTATACAGGAGGTCTCTGAAAATGTCATTGACAAACTCCTGGAAGACCGCTGGAGCGTTGCACAGGCCGAAAAGCATCACCAGATACTCGAAGTGCCTATCACGAGTATTGAAGGCCGTCTTCCACTCGTCACTTTCTCGGATCCGGATGAGATTATAAGCCCCTCGCAAGTCCAACTTGGAAAAGATTCTAGCCCTCTGGAGACGATCAAAGAGTTTGGTAATCAATGGTAATGGGTACCGGTTTTTAATGCCGATCTTGGTGAGACTGCGGTAATCGATGCACGGGCGCAGAGACCCATCCTTCTTCTCTACAAAGAAGTAACCGGCACCCGCTGTAGAAGTAGATTTGCGAATGAAGCCCTTCTGTAGATACTCTTTAATGTAGGCTGACATAGCCTGAGTCTCGGGTACAGGAGGTCTATAGGGCAATCGTAGGGATGATGAGGAGGAAGAGTTTCCGCTTGCTTCTCAGAGAAGACATCCTGGAAATCCTGATACTGTAGCAGCAGGCCTGATAGAGGCTTGGGAGATGGCCGTGGAGGGATGGGGCGCACCCGGCGAGGTGCCGATAGACAGCGAGTCTGGCAGTCTTGACCCCAATGCAAGACTTCGCCTGTCTCCAATCGAGCATAGGGGCGTGACGCTGCAGCCACGGAAGCCCTAGGAGGACAGCTGAGGAAGAACGGGGTAGCACGAAGAATACGATCCTCTCCTTATGCAAAGCTCCCACTTGTAGGAACACTGGTTCCGTCCGAAAGAGGATAGAATCGCTCAGTATTCCACCGCTAACGGATGAGATGACCAAGGGATGGTGTAAGTGGACCACCGGGAGGCGATACTTGTTCACCAAGGTAGCATCCATAAAATTCCCGGCAGATCCAGAATCCAGGAACGCGGCCACTTGGAACGAGATTCCAGAGTTGGTTGTGATCAGAATTGGCAACAAGAGCTGTGGAGAGGGATTGCTCACACCTAGGGATGCCTCGCCCATGAAGCCTAGGTGCGCACGTTTCCCGGGCGCTGCAGAAAGAGTGGACAACCCCTAAGGAAATGTTCAGGGCTGCCGCAATAGAGACACAAGTTCTCCTCACGTCGTTGTGTAAGTTCTTGCGGAGATAGGTGGGCTCTGTCCACTTGCATGGCCTCTTTGACGGCTGGCTGCAAAGGAGGCAATGGAGGCCGTAAGAACACTGGCGCAAGACGAGGCAGACGTTGTGTCCGGATCGGTTCGGAGCTCCTCCCGTCTCTACGAGAAACATGTATCAATACGTGTAGCCAGGTGGATGAGCTCACTTAGAGAAGTCAGAGGGTCCCTGGTGGAGAGGGCATCCTTAATCTGGCTGGAGAGGCCCTTCTTGAAAGTGGCACACAATGCTGCATCGTTCCGGGGCTATTCCTGAGCCAGCATGCGGAATTGCACAGCGTAGTCTCCTACGGAGGAACTCCCTTGCTGCAGGTTCAACAAGGCGGTCTAGGCAGAAGAGGCACGGGCAGGCTCTTCGAAAACACTGAGGAACTCCTGCAGAAATGTAGCAAGATCGTCTGTGACCGGATTGCCTCGGTCCCAAAGTGGAGTCACCCAGGCCAGGGCTTTTCTGGAGAGAAGACTGACCACGAAGGCCACCTTGGACCTTTCAGACCGGAACTGGCCGGCCATGAGTTCCACGTGAAGGGAGCATTGGGTGATGAAGCCCCTACAGGCCTTAGGGTCCCCGTCAAACTTTGTCGGCATGGACAAACAGAGTTTGGGGCCGGTGGACATCCCCGGGACAGCTGCTACGGGAGGAGCCACAGCATGCGGTTGCTGCTGCTGAGTGGCGAGGAGCTGCTGCATCATCGTAGTTAGCTGGCTAAGCTGCTGCGCGATCTGTTTCGACTGTTGGGCCACGATGGTGGTGAGGTCAGAGACGCTTGGAAGAGGCCCCATGGCGGGATCCATGGCCAAATCAAACTGTAATGATATAACGAGCAGAGAGGACATCTCAGCAGGAGTGTAACGATAGTGGATCCTCTAGACCACCACAAGCGATAGTATAAGCCACGCCAGGGAGCGGAATTTAAGTAGGTCCACTTTTCACCAGAGCCCACTGGAAAGCGGGATGGACTTGCTGCGGCGTACTACCAGGTCGCTACCCCTGACGTGACTTGCTTGTGGTAGCAGCCCAGGTGTGACGTGGTACAAAATCGTGAAGCAAGCGCATAGTCGGGGACAGGCAGGAAGGTCAGGACAGGCGGTAATGGTTCGTGGTCGAGAGACGGAGGCAAGCGGTATGGTACACAGTAAATGCAAGACACTATGGAACGCTTCCTCTCTAGGCACAGGGCACTATTGATTCGGCAGTGACCACAGGAAAAGGCAGGACTTAAATAGGATCAGCGCCCGGTGAACACCAATCACCAGCGCGCTGTCCCTTTAAACTTGGCTGCAGTACCCACCCCCTTGGTTGCGTGCGCGCACCCGGCCAGCAACAGGAGCACGTGCCCAGCCAGGAACAGGAGCGCAGTGAGGCAAGTGTGGGATAGAGCTGCGAGCACGCTCGCAGCCCGAGGACCAGGTCGCGGTGTAGCTCGCAGCAGAGGACACTGCGGGACTGCGCCCACGATCCCAGGCACAGACAGCGGTGTGATCCGTGATAACTGGATTTTATTGAGGGAGGTCAATACATATGCATGACACACTTTTCAGTTTTTTAATTTGCAAAAATTTGGAAAAGCATTTACTGTATTATTTTCTTTACTTCACAAGTTCTTGCTACAAGTGTTCCTCTATCACATAAAATATCAATAAAATACATTAAGTTTGTAGCTGTAACTTTTAAAAATGAAGAACAGTTCAAGGGATATAAAGACTTTTGCAACCCACTGTATATTTTCTGTGCAGTAAAGATTGTTTCTGACAATATCTTCTCTGAGTGGATTTAACCCCTTAAACGTTAGATATCCCATAGTCCATTTTTTGGGGGTTAAGATATATCTCCCGG